>PVHX01022256.1:0-28035 GCA_004024805.1 Geosciurus inauris | reverse complement strand
GCACCAGGGACTGAACTCAGGGGCACTCGACCACTGAGCCACATCCCCAGCCCTATTTTGTGTTTTATGTAGAGACAGGGTCTCACTGAGTTGCTTAGTGCCTCGCCATTGCTGAGGCTGGCTTTGAACTCGCGATCCTCCTGTCTCAGCCTCCCTAAGTGCTGGGATTACAAGCGTGAGCCACCGCGCCCGGCTGACATTCTTGAGTTCTTCTTCCAGGTCCCCACATTTTAGTTCAGACACCTCTGCACGCTCCTCTGCCCTTTCCAGCTCTCCCTCCAGGATGACCAACTTACGAGCCACCTCCTCGTACTTGCGGTCGGCCTCCTCAGCGATGTGCTTGGCCTCTTTGAGCTGCATCTCCTGAATCTCCATCTTCTCCTCATCTTTCATGGCGCGGTTTTCTATTACCTTCATCCCTCTCTCGCTCTCATCTGCAGCCTTTTCCGCATCCTCCAACTTCTGCAGGGCTGTGGCCAGTCGTTCCTGAGCTCTGTCCAGCTCCTCCTCCACCAGCTAGATGCGTCGATTGAGAGCGGCCACATCACCTTTAGCTTTCTCGCGCCGCTCGCTCTCGCTGTCCAGCTTCCGCTGCAGGCCCTGAGCTCGGTCCTCCGCCTCATCCGCCTGCTGCTGCAGGGCCTGGATCTTGCGTTTCACCGCCTCCAGGGAGCTGAGGCCGGCCATGGCGCGGAGGCGCGGGGGCGCACGCAGAGGGCGATCGGCTGGCTCGGCTCCGCTCCGGCCAGAGCTGCAGCAGCCGAGCCCCCTGTAAAGAGCTTTAAAAAAATTTTTTTTTAGTTGTAGATGAACACAATACCTTTATTTATTTATTTTATGTAGTGCTGAGGATTGAACCCAGTGCCTCACGCATGCGAGGCAAGTGCTCTGTCGTTGAACTACAACCCAAGCCCCTGTACAGAGCTTTTTAATTTGATGTTGTCTCATTTATTGGTTCTTGGTTTTATTTCTGTGCCTGGGTCATGTTAAGGAAGTTGATTCCTGGACCAATAACTGCTGAGACTGGCGTGTTGGACTTATATTTTCCTCTAGCAATCGCAGTTTCTGGTCTTTGATCCACTTTGAGTTGACTTTTGTGCAGGGTGACAGACAGTAATCTAGTTTTATTCTTCTAACATGGATATCCAGTTTGTTGTTTTTTTTTAGCACCATTTGTTAAAAAGGCTTAGATTATCTATTTTAAGATGTACATTCCAGGCATGCTGATGCATGCCTATAATCCTAGTGACTTGGGAGGCTGAATCAGGAGGATTGCAAGTTTGAGATCAACTTCAGCAATTTAGCAAGACAATTTATTTTGTCTCAAAAAAATAAAAAGGATAGGGATATGGCTTAGATATTAAACAACCCTAGGTTCAATCACCAGTATAGTACAATACCCACTTCCTAACTATCTTCCTTAAAAGAGTCCAGAGGACAATTCTTTATCAGGGATGTTAAAAATAGATTTATAAGAGGAGCCCAGCATTCCTAAAGAGATAGATGTTTTAGCCATTCTCTGTAGGCCAAGAATGATGCTAGGAATTACTATCGTCAAATTGGAGCCCCCTAAATTCAATGGGATCCTGAGGTGAATGGGTCAAGTAGCATCCACATGATCACAGAAGACCAGGCAGCCATGGGCAACAGAAATAAAAATCATAATGAATTGATCTATAGAGATCTTTGGCATTGGCTAATTGATCATGGTGTCCTGAGAGCTAAAATTGACGAGCAGCCTACTAAAATTAGTTTTTCTGTGTAAGTAAAAAGATTCCAGACCTGATGAACAGAAGTCTGATTTGAATCTCCACAGTGGAGACCGATGACCCATAAAGCAATTTCCACTCTTCTTTCTGGTCAGAAACCTAGAGCCCTTTGAATGTAAAGGAGGCTAACCCCTTGCCTTAGTTTGTACCTATACTATAAAAGAATTCCTCAGACTGGGTCATTCTAAATAATGGAAATGTGTTTCTCACAGTTCTTGAGGCTGGGAAGCCAGCAGATTTGGTGTTTGGTAAAAAGCTTGCTCTCTCTAGCTGGGCGTGGTGGCACAAGCCTGTAATCCCAGCACTTAGGGAGACTGAGACAGGAGAATTGCGAGTTCAAAGCCAGCCTCAGCAATGGCGAGGCACTAAGCAACTCAGTGAGACCCTGTCTCTACATAAAACACAAAATAGGGCTGGGGATGTGGCTCAGGGGTCGAGTGCCCCTGAGTTCAATCCCCGGTACCAAAAAAAAAAAAAAAAAAAAAAAGAAAGGCAGAAGGGACAAACTGGCCCCCTCAAACTCTTTTATAAGCGTACTAATCCCATCCATGAGGGCTTCATTGTCCCTATCCCTAATTCCATCATCTTGGGGGTAAGTTCCAATGTGAATTTTGGAGGAACATATACATTCATAGAACTGTGGTAAGCCAGGCATGGTGGTGCACCCCTGTAATCCCAGTGGCTTGGGAGGCTGCAGCAAGAGGATTGTGAGTTCAAAGCCAGCCTCAGCAATTTAGTGAGGCCCTAAGTAACTTAGCGAGATCCCGACTCTAAATAAAATATAAAATGGCTGGGGACGTGGCTCTGTGATTAAGTGATTAAGTGCCCCTGGGTTAAAAAAACAACGATGACAACAACAACAACAACAACAACAACAAAAAACCGAAAAAAACCCTGTGCTGTTCGATCACAATTTTATATTGTAAAATTTTCTCCTAATCTTCCCCAAAGTGACCTACGTTCATTCAGTAGTTTGTACAATAAAGAAGGAGAAAAAGATAAACTTTTAAGATATTTTTGAATGCTGGCTCTGAATTGACCTTAATTCCTAGAGACCCCAAATGCTTCTACTGGCCATCAATTTAAAAAGAGATTTATGGAGATCAAGTAATCAATGGACTGTAGTTCAAAGCTGGTCCAGTGGGTTCCTAAACTTACCTTGTGGTATTCCCTCAGTTCTGAAATAATGCATACTTGGAATATATACATTGAAAAATTGGCAGAGTCCCTATGTTGGTTTCCTGGTCTGTTGAATGAGTGCTATTACAGTCTGAAAGGCCAAGAGGAAGTCACTAGTTACCTAACAAAATATTAAACCAAAGAAATACCACATTCCTGCAGAGATGACAGAATTTAATGCCACTATCAACTATAAAATTCAGGAATGACGATTCCTACCACATCCCCATTCAACTGGCCTATTTAACCTGTGTGGAAGACAGGTAACATATTGGAGAATAACAGGAGATTATCGTATCTATATGATTGCAGATGCTGTTTCAGATGTACTCTTGTTGCTAGAGAAAATCAACATATTCCCTGGCACCTACTAAGTAGCTATTGAGCTGTGAATGCTTTTTGGTACTTATTAGTAAAGTCCTTAAGGAAGAGTATATGCTCACCTAATAGAGCCAGTCATACATCTTTTTTTTTTTTTTTTTTGTACCAGAGATTGAACTCAGGGGCACTTGACCACTGAGCCACATCCCCAGCCCTATTTTGGGTTTTATTTAGAGACAGAGTCTCACTGAGTTGCTTACTGCCTCGCTGTTGCTGAGGCTGGCTTTGAACTCGTGATTCTCCTGTCTCAGCCTCCCAAAGTGCTGAGATTACAGGCGTGTGCCACCGCGCCCAGCCAGTCATACATCTTCACTGTCTCCCCTCAGTGCTGTGTCAACTCTCTAGCCCTGTATCATAGTTCTCAAGAAATTTGTTCATCTCTTTATGGTGGTGTGGGGCATATCAATTTACCCCTTTCAAGGGAAAGGTCAAATCCTCCTATTCCTAAGAAAGTGACATAGTGCTTGTTTGATAAGAATACGACTGTGCATATATAACCTTTCTTTTATTCACTGCTTGCTTTTGAACATAAAAGGTGTACCTAGAATTCAATCTGGGTATCTTGGCATTTATTTTATAGGTTATAAAAGGAGGAGTGTGATTTGGCTGGAATTAACATTACCCAGTTATGGATTTTGTATTTTTTGCAGAGGGAGAGGGTTAGCCTGATTACAATTGTGCAGAGATAGCTGCATTATGTTAGGTGGAAATCTGATTTTGCTATTTAATCTTTAATTGGAAATTAACTATGATTTAAAGAGGTGTGATGCCAATTTAACAAGGGATGAACTATTGTGCTTTTCTATCGTGACGGTTTAGCTAAGCTGGAGCTCTATTTCCTAGAATTTTTATTTTTTTCAGTACTGTGCTTGGACCCAGGTATGTTCTACCACTGAGCTACGTCCTAGACCTTTTTATTTTATTTTATTTTGGTACTGGAGATTGAACTCAGGGGCACTTGACCACTGAGCCACATCCCCAGCCCTATTTTGTGTTTTATGTAGAGACAGGGTCTCACTGAGTTGCTTAGCACCTCGCCATTGCTGAGGCTGGCTTTGAACTCGTGATTCTCCTGTCTCAGCCTCCCTAAGTGCTGGGATTACAGGCTTGCGCCACCATACCTGGATCTTTTTATTTTTTATTTTAAGGCAGGGTCTCACTAAGTTGCCTTGAAATAGTAATTCTTTTGCTTTAGCCCAGAGGATTATAGGCCTGTGCCACCGTGCCCTGCCCTGTGTGGTTCTGAGTTGGAGTTGACTATAAGAGAAGTTTGTGTAGCAGTGGGAAAGCAGAGATGAGAAAGCAGCTTTTACATTTTGAAGGTCACCTTGTTGACACAGGGAAGGAGCTGGGTGGGCAGGTCCTTCAGCTACCACTGGCTCTCCATCAACTTCTCCGAGTCCTGGACCAGGTGCACCTGCAGACCATTGTGAAGGGCACCCACTACTCCAGCAGAAACATTTGCAGATAACTTCACCAATATTGTCTGCTGCTAGGGGAGGAGACTAGGAACTAAAGTAATTACTATACACTGGGAATCACTTAAATGTAAATCTTCAGCGATGTCTTCTGTCTACATAAGATCAAATTCCTCATTCCTGGTACATGGGGCCCTAGAGAAGTGGATGTTTGTGCACTTTTCCACCTTTATCTGCCACTATTTCCCTTTCTGCACCTTCTATTCCTGAATTCTTCCTGGGGCTTTTGCCAAGCAGGAAGGACAGTGGTGGAGGGGGGCCTGGTGGAGCAGGGTCGCTAGGAGAACAGGATGACGCTGGTGATGCGTGCCTATAAATTAACACCATCCTCTCGACAAACCTGCCCTTGTTCTACACATACTTCCTAAATGTCCAAATCCTACTTGTGTGTCAGAATTCAGGTCACGTTTCTGCCACCTCTGTAACTGAGGTCACATGCTACTTAGTAGTAGGGCTGGGTTGAAAAGTAGTCCACCCTATTTGAGGAAATGGGCTCCTTCAGTGCTCCTCTCCGAGCCTTGCTGATAACGGAGTAAATGAAAATTTGATGTGTGCCTCCTTTTTTGGGGGGTGGGGAGGTTACTGGGGATTGAACCCAGGGGTGCTTTCCCACTGAGCTACATTTCCAGTCCTTTTTATTTTGAGGCATGGTCTTGCTAAGTTGCAGAGTCTGGCCTCAAACTTGGCATCCTCCTGCCTCAGCCTTCCAAATCATTGGAAGTCCAGGTGTGTGCCACTGCAGCCAGTTTGTGATTCTTTAAGTATGTTGTCTTCTTCATTCTTATAACTTTGTATATTACATTGGGCCTTACTTAGGACTCTGCCTATTTGTACCCCCAGTTATAATTTTAGGTGGCAGTCTCCATTCTTGAAGCAGGTTAAATAAGAAAGTTTTAAAATCTTGCCTGAATTTTTATATAAATCGAACTCACTGCCTCTTGCATCGCTGAGCTACATCCCCACCCCAAGCCGAGAATTTTTAAAAAAATTTTTATTTTAGTTGTAGATGAACACAATACTTTTATTTATTTATTATGTGGTGCTGAGGATTGAACCCAGTGCCTCCTGTGTGCTAGGCAAGCACTGTACCACTGAGCTACAACCCCAGGCCCCAAGCTAAGATTTTATAGAGCATGTTTGGTAGACTGTTAGATATTATCACATTGAGTTCTCATAAACCTGCAAGATGTGTATTATTTTCATCCAGAAACAGACAGTTTACAAGGCCTAGTACAAAATGAAAAATTCAGAGTTATTTGTTTATAAATTTATTGAGAGTTTTTAAATGGCACCTTCAACCAAGCATCAGAGTCTGTGTAATTGTACAGGTAATGAGCCAATGAGACCAGCTCTGCCAGCTTCTTACATTTAAGAAACAGGTTTAGGGGCTGGGGTTGTGGCTCAGTGGTAGAGCGCTTGCCTAGCATGTGTGAGGCACTGGGTTCGATTCTCAGCACCACATATAAATAAATAAAATAAAGACAAGTGACAACTAAGAAAATATTAAAAAAAAAAAAAAGAAAAAGAAACAGGTTTAGTACAGATGAAGTAAATTCCCTACATAACTTTATAAGAGCTAAGAAAACGTTAAGAGCAAGAATGCTAACAGGTGTTGATGTAGAATAACCACTTTGCTTTAAAAGAAATAAGAAAATAGTTTATCTGAGTCAAATATGAGTGATATGACCTGTGAACACAAATTTAAGTTACCCTGAGCAACATATTCAGAGTAACTGAAATTGTAGCAGAAGTGGTTATCTATCATGAAGTTTGATAGTCACAGAATATGAACAAGCCAGAAATGAACACATTTACCAATTATATGGGTGGGAACATCAGTAGGTGGGTTGCATACAATAAAGGGAAAAGTAAGAATCTCTTCTATTAGTTTCAGATGTTATCTTTTATTGTTCTTATCTCTAGAGTTTGGTGGAAGCTAGGAAACTAGAGACCCTTAGGCTTAACAATGCATTCCGAGAGTTTTTACACTGTAGTCACTGGGGAGGCTGGCAGACCAGATGCAGTGGTTAGTAGTAAACTGGTACTATAAGGGACTAAAAACAGCCAAAACCAATTTGGGGTCTGTATTGGTAACATTCCTCCTCCTCCATCCATGTTCAGATGTTCTAGTCATCCAAAACAGTCTGCAGGATTTTAAACACAGATGTGGCTTTTTTAGAGAACAGGTTTGGCCCCTACTAAACTCTCCCCAACTAAACTAGGTCCTTGCAGAACTAAATCTAATGAAGATTTTGTGTGTCTCTCTCTCTCTCTCTCTCGCTCACACACACACACACACAAATCAGCTATCACTTTCACTCTAGGGCAATCCTTTGCCCCAGGTGTTAAGCATTTATTGCGTATTTTTGTGTAGACTACTGTGATGAAGCAACAAGCTATCTTGTCTCTTTTGAGAGTTCTTGCTGCACACTTCCTTTCAAAATATTCTATCGAAGTCTGGCGAAAAATGCAGACACGCTTATGTTTAATGTCAGTGGACTAAACATTAAAAAGAGAAGTACCAGAATGGCAGAAGTTGTGATGTCCCAGCTGCAACACTTAAATAATATATAATCAACCATTTATGTGTGTGTGTGTGTTTTAAGTGATTACTATATACTGGGAACCAAACGTAAAGAACCGAACCCTTGTAATTAAGGAAAGACACCTGAAGGTGAAGGGACAAAGACTAGGTCAGGAGCGCAAGTTCAACACGACTCAAAAACCCACCCCGGAATGCGCGCCTGCGCAGTACGAACCTTCCTGCGCACAAGCTGGGCCGGAAGGGCTGGGGCGGACGAGGGCGGGGATACAGTTGCTAGGAGAACGCGATGACGCTATGGGCCCCCGCGCTCTTTTCCACCAATGGGCGACGTGTGCCGCAGTGACGCGCTGAGTGCGTCGTGCTGACGACGCACGAAGGGCACAGATCTAAGGATCCGGAGGACGTTCGGCCTCTGTGAGCCGCAGCCTTTCCGAGGGAACGGTTGGGTGTTCGCCATTTTAAGGAGTGAGTGTGGTTCTGCCTTCCCCGCAGTGGGAGTTGGGAGCGGAGCCTGGAACCCCTGTGGGGCCGCTGCTTGGCAGTAGGCCGGGTTGGGCATGGCCTCTTTGCGAAGGCGCCGTGACCTCCTCAAGGGCGCGGAGGCGGGAAGGAAGAAGGCCGCTCTTTGGGTCCCAGAGCGCCAGTGACATTGATGGGCTCCGTGCCTTTCCTCTAACCTCCGCTTCCTCTTGCCTTAGGAAGATGTACTCGTCCGTGGTGCACCTGGCGCGAGCGAACCCCTTCAACGCGCCACACCTGCAGCTGGTGCACGATGGCCTCTCCGGACCCAGCAGCAGCCCCACGGGGCCCCCAGGCCCGCCCAGACGTTCCCGCAACCTGGCAGCCGCAGCCGTGGAAGGTGAGATCAGACTGCCCCGATGCAGTTGTCAAGGCTAGTGTTGCCCCGCTGTGCCTTTGAGTCCTGGACCTGGCCTGGAGGACAGGGAAGGCGTTAGCTCGTTGCACCTTACTATATGGCACCACAGTGCCCATCGCCCTGGGATGTCAGCCTTTTTCCGCTCTAGGCCGGTGTCGGATCCGTGGCCCTCCCTCAAGGGCGTGGAAGGGCCTAGGCCCAGCCTTCCTCCGTGACCTCCATGTCCCCAAGGGAATAGAGGCAGACAGGTCTTGAATAGCTTATCTTTTCAGCTGTGAGTCTGCCTGGTCAGGAGACTATTGGGTAAAGTCTCTTTCCTAATCAGTGCCCATCTGTTGTTCTAACTGTATCACCTGTTCTTTAATTTGCCTTTAATTTTCTTTAAAATATCCTTCCCTAACTCATATTTCCTAAGCTTTAGTTAATGCAAGGTAAATGATCTTTTATTTGTTTTAATGCTACTGATGGAGAAGGTGACTTATGACCCCAGGTAGATTGGTGGGCATCCCTTTGGGCTTATCTCTTGGGATTCAGGGTGGTGGGCCTAGGTCTAATTTAATTGTGTGTGTTTTAAATCCCAGTGGAGCGTATATACAGAGAAACCTGAAAACGGAATTGTAGGAGTCCTGAGAAATGTGACCTCCATTGTTCCTATAAAATGGAAAGTGGTTTTTCCCCCTATTCATGTGCTTCTGTTATGTCTTTAGTGTGGATTAAAAGTCCTTACACTCTCATTCTCTTTCAATGTGACAAGTTAAAGCTAACATCATTTGTACATTAAATGTATTTACAGGTATTATGTATGCCTAGTTTATATTATAGGAGTTTATTAAGTGGGGATAGTACTTGATTATTGGCTGGGGTAAACTGAAATTTTTGCAAGCTTTTTACATGTCAGGTGTTCTTTCTGAGTTCAGTTTGTACTCTGAAGTGTGCTCTTTTCAGTTGCTAATTTGATATTTGATTTTAATTGGGGATCTGTTAATGGAGAGAATTTTTACAAATTAGTATGGCAAAATAAGAGACAACTAGTATCTCAGATACAAAATCCTAATAATTTTTAAATGATCTGATTTTGACATTGGATTTCTTGTAATTAGCAATAGATGGAAAGTCATTTTTCCACTTAATTTTAAATGTTGGCCAAAATTGTTTAGCTGTGATAGTGCTATTTCATAGGGAAGCAGTTTCCTTTCATCCCCATGGCCTTTATCATCTCTGAAGAAATTCTTACTTGATTTTTTTTTTTTTTTTTCAATCAGAACAGTATAGCTGTGACTATGGATCTGGCAGATTCTTTATCCTTTGTGGACTTGGAGGAATTATTAGTTGTGGCACAACACATACAGCATTGGTTCCTCTAGATCTTGTTAAATGCAGAATGCAGGTTTGTCTTGCATGCTGGACTAAAATATTGTTGAAGCATGGCTGTTGTAATATGTAGGCATCTACTAACAGGCTGTGTGGAAACCTAACTATCCAGGAGGTAAGTTGATGACCAGTAACAAAGAGTTTTGTATTAAAATGCATGGTGTGTCTTATCTTATTACAGAGTACAGTTGTGAATATGGCTCCATGAAGTTTTATGCACTGTGTGGCTTTGGTGGGGTCTTAAGTTGTGGGCTGACACACACTGCTGTCGTTCCCCTGGATTTAGTGAAATGTCGTATGCAGGTTTGTATTGAGATGATGACACTCAACATACCTTTTCTGTGTGATTTAATTCTAAGTAATCTTAAAGGGCTTCTCAAATGAAAAGAATTTGAACATATTACAACTGCTAGAAGCTTCAGTAGGAAACCAAACCCTAATTTTTTTAAAAACTATGTTGTCTTTATATTTTTAGTGTTTTAAATTCACGGAATGCTTCTTTCATGAAAGCATGGGTAGATTATTCACTCTCAGATTCTGATAAATGACTGCCACTCATGTTTAGTTCTGGCCAGAGTTGCCCTTCAAGGCCTCCTAGTTCTTTGTGTCCCAAATAACCTTCAAGCAGTTAAAATATGTCAGCAAGGGTAATCAGTCTTTGTATGTTAATGTGAAGGAACTTTAAGTCCCTAAATATTGATAAGACCAAGGCAAAGAGTACATATGAATTTCTTTTTCATTTTTTAGTTGTAGATGAACACAGTTTATTTATTTTTATGTGGTGCTGAGGTTTGAACCCAGTGCCTCACACATTCTGGTTAAGCGCTCTACCACTGAGCCACAACCCCAGCCCCTAATTTCTTAAAAATGCTCTTAATATCTTAGTATGAAAATTTTGTGGGCTTTAGCCATTTGTATATCTATTTATATGTTTTCTTAAAATTTGAATATATTTTAATTAGGATTATTGAAACAAAAATAATAAAACATCAAAAATTTATTTGTCCCAAACAGGATTAGAAGTCTACTTACCTAAAAGAGAAAGGAGGTGAAATATTAGGAAGGAGAGAGAGGAAGGTGATGTATACCAGCCCTTGTAGTACTGGCAGAAATAGTGAGATAAGCTTTTTTCCCATTAGTTAACAGAATGGATATGAAATGTGCCTTAGCGAAAACTTATTATGCATGTCTCTTGAAGTGAATTTAATTTCTTAAGTCAAAGAGATTTTTTAAAAAATATTTTTATTAGTTGTTGATGAACCTTTATTTACTTACATGTGGTGCTGAGAATCAAACCCAGTGCCTCACACGTGCTAGGCAAGTGCTCTACCACTGAGCCATTTGTATATCTATATGTTTTATAAAGAGATTCAAAAGAGATTCTTATTGCATTGATGTATCATTTAAAATTGCATATTGTCTAATTCATAAGACTTTATAATCTATTTAGTGGAGTAGCATATTAGGAATACAGACTTACCTATTATTAAGACAGTAGCTTCAAAACTAGTTTTTTAAAAACAATGGGAATTATGCTGGGCATGGTGGTGCACACCTGTAATCCCAGTGACTCAGGAGGCTGAGGCAGGAGGAACTTGAGTTCAAAGCCAGCCTCAGCAAAAGTGAGGCGCTAAGCAAATGAGACCTTGTCTCTAAATAAAATACAGAATAGGGCTGGGGATGTGGCTCAGTGGTTGAGTGCCCCTGAGTTCAATCCCTGGTATCCCCCGTGCGCTCTCTCCCCCCCAAAAAAGTAATGAATTAGGTTGTAAGAAACCATCAGTTTTATTTTTTGTTTTTGTTGGAATTTTACCCTTTTAACCCTTCAAGATTTATGACTCAGCTAACAATGTATAAAAGTTTCCATTTATAAAAGATATTAATTATATTATAGATAATATTATAGATAATTATAATTTTATAGATATTAATCTGATAGTATGTTAGAACTTTATTTACCTTGTGTAGTTTCTGAAATTTTAGAACCAAAATTTAAAAATAATAATGAAATATTTATGAGGAGTGTTAGATCTTTGGTGTATTTAGTTATTTTTTTTTCTTGTTTTACATAAAGGTGGACCCTCAAAAGTACAAAGGCATATTTAATGGATTCTCAGTTACACTTAAAGAGGATGGTGTTCGTGGTTTGGCTAAAGGATGGGCTCCAACTTTCATTGGCTACTCTATGCAAGGGCTTTGCAAGTTTGGCTTTTATGAAGTCTTTAAAGTCTTGTATAGCAACATGCTTGGTGAGGTAAGTGATTTAACTCTGAAATTGAAAGTCTTAAATAATTTCTTAGCTTTTGGTTGACTCAACTTATTTTGTAACTGAAGAAATGGTCTTTCAAAGAGTATGCAACCTACTTTAAATCACAGGCTGTTTTAGCAGAGAGAGGATCAGAAACAGTATTTCATAAAATTACAGTGCTTTTTTCCTTGTGCTGTGTTGCTTTCTAAATAAGCTGGATTGAAGTTCACTTCCTTTTTTAAAAAGGAGGACTCTGTCTAGGGCTAACTATACCTTGCAACCAGATATTCAAAAAATGTTCACATTTGGTTCATGAAGTTATAACATGAGATACAACATAAATTTCATACTTTGTGTTATCTAGGGACTGTTATAAATACATTTAAAAGGTCTGAAGTTTGTTGTTTCCTGAAAGTATCACTTAAATTAAAACTAGCCAGTGCTCCAGCAATTCACATGCCTCCTTGTGCTTTGCTTTTTAGGAGAACGCCTATCTCTGGCGCACATCACTGTATTTGGCTGCCTCTGCCAGTGCAGAATTCTTTGCTGACATTGCCCTGGCTCCTATGGAAGCTGCTAAAGTTCGGATTCAAACCCAACCAGGTTATGCCAACACTTTGAGGGATGCAGCTCCCAAGATGTATAAGGAAGAAGGCTTAAAAGCGTAAGTAAACGCTAGGCTAAAAATACTCATTTGGGGAAAGCTTTTATTTCTTAGCCTTAAGCCAACCAGACTTACTGTCTCTAATTATTATGTTATCTTCTTTACCCATGTCTAAAACTTAAATTCTAGGGGCACAAGTTCTATTAATATATGGTTTGAGCACCGAATTAAGCTTCTTTTTCCTAAAGAAAGGACCATTTGTCAGTCTACAAAAGACTTGATAGTTGGCTCAAACATTTACTATTTTCTTTTAAGAGAATTTGTTAGAACTCTTGTGATCTAGTCATAGTTGAGAATTTTCCTGTAGTCAGGCCACAACATGCTTCCTTAGATCCACCTTTGTGGATGAATCTTGAGCTGAGTTCTACTTGTAAACTTCTTGTTTCTTGTAGTTCCAGTCAAAGAACATCCGGCAACTTTTTTGGTTGTATAGTCAAAGGTGCTTGAGTCATTGGCATGTGAGATCAGTATACCTGCATGTTAGTCTGAGGTTCTGATAGACATGGCATGCAGTTATGCTGTCATTTTTTACTATCAGGACTCGATTGGTGTGCGGACACTTATGTTGATGATGAAAATATCAGCTAGATTAACAAATGCAAATGTGTAAATAAGTCTCTTGATTTCCTAGATTCTACAAGGGAGTTGCTCCTCTCTGGATGAGACAGATACCATATACCATGATGAAGTTTGCCTGCTTTGAACGTACTGTTGAAGCATTGTACAAGTTTGTGGTTCCTAAGCCCCGAAGTGAATGTTCAAAGCCAGAACAGCTGGTTGTAACATTTGTGGCAGGTTACATAGGTATGAGTTATTTAGAACACATTTGTCTGCAAAATTAGGGACAAATAATCATTTTCATTATTGACCTTTTTGTGAGCAAAATGTATTCCAAAGGTTACAAAGCAGTTTTATCTTCCCATAACTTTTTTTGTTTTTGGTACTGAGAATTGAACTTGGGTACTTAACCACTGAGGCATATCCCCAGCCCTTTTTTGTATTTTATTTAAACACAAGGCTTCACCAAATTGCTGGGGCTGGCTTAATAATCATAAGCCTCCTGCTTTTAGCCTCCTGAGTTGCTAGGATTATAGGCGTGCACAACTACATCCGGTTTCCCATAACATTTTATATGTCCTTTTGGATTCATAAATGCTTTCTAATTAATTTAAAAGGATTGTTTTATGGTACGTCATTATTATTCTTGGGAATGAATGTATTGATCTGCACCTTTTGTTTGTTTTGGGGGGGGGTACCAGGGATTGGATTCAGGGCCACTAGACCACTGAGCCACATCCCCAGCCCTATTTTGTATTTTATTTAGATACAGGGTCTCACTGAGTTGCTTAGCACCTTGCTATTGCTGAGGCTTTTGCTATTGCTATTGCTTTGAACTCGCGATCCTCCCTCCTCAGCCTCCCAAACTGCTGAGATTATAGGCATGCACCACCACACCTGGCTGATCTGCACCATTTAAAAAAATTTTATCAGAAACAATTTGGTGGGAGGTACCTATGATTGAACCCAGGGGCACTTTACCACTGAGCCATATCCCAGCCCTTGTTATTTTGAGATAGTATCTCAAAGCTGAGGCTGGCTTTGAACTTGTGATCCTCCCACCTCAGCCTCCCGAGCTACTGGGATTACAATAAATTTTTATTTTTTGGTACCAGGGATTGAACTCTGGGGTACTTGACCACTGAGCCACATCCCAGCCCTATTTTGTGTTTTATTTAGAGACAGGGTCTCACTGAGTTGCTTAGCGCCTTGCCATTGCTGAGGTTGGCTTTAAACTTGTGATTCTCCTATCTCAGCCTCCCAAAGTGCTGGGATTATAGGTGTGCCCCACCATGCCTGGCTACAACAACTTTTTAATAAATAGCAAGTATTGACTAAAATTTGAATATAAAAACTTTGGATTGTTCAGTTTTACATGGGATAAATTGCTTTATAACCTTACCAGTCTCACCCAAATTCTTTATCTTATTTATTTATTTTTAAAATTTTTTTTAGTTATTGATGGATCTTTATTTTATTCATTTATTATTTATATGTGGTGCTGAGGATCGAACCCAGTGCCTCACTCATGCTAGGCAAGCGCTCTACCACTGAGCCACAGCCCCAGCCCCTTATTTATTTATTTTTTAAGATGACGGTCTCACTATATTGCCTAGGTCTTGAATTCCTAGGCTGAAGAGAACCTCCTTCCTCAGCTTCCCGAGTAGTGGGACTCTAGGCCTATGCCACCATGCCCAGCTAAAATCTGGTTTTCTAAATAAAACTAAAAGTGTATATTCAGAGGCATAAAAAAGGGAGGCTATGATTTGAATTTTTTAAAAACTGATCCATATTGAATCATTTATTGACTTTTTTTTCAGCTGGAGTCTTTTGTGCAATTGTTTCTCACCCTGCTGATTCTGTAGTGTCTGTGTTGAATAAAGAGAAAGGTAGCAGTGCTTCTCAGGTCCTCCAGAGACTTGGATTTAAAGGTAAGGTGGATTCCCCCCCATTTAGAGAAAGAACAACACTTGGGTATATTGCATTTTTTTCATTCATATTTCCTGTTTGAACCAGGTGTGTGGAAAGGACTCTTTGCCCGTATTATCATGATTGGTACTCTTACTGCACTACAGTGGTTCATCTATGACTCTGTGAAGGTCTACTTCAGGCTCCCCCGCCCTCCTCCTCCTGAGATGCCAGAGTCTCTGAAGAAGAAGCTTGGGTTAACTCAGTAAATAGAATCAAAGCAAATGTGGACTGAATCTGCTTGTTGATCAGTGTTGAAGAAAGTGCAAAAGGAACTTTTATATATTTGACAGTGTAGGAAATTGTCTATTCCTGATATATAATCACTGTAGTACCCTTGCTTAAGGCAAGAGTTTCAAACTTAACTGCTGAAATAAACCCATCTGTTCATGATTTTTCTGAGTTGTTTTTTTTGTTGTTATTGTTTTGTGTTGTGGTAATAGAGTGAGTGAATCTAGGAGTGTGCTGCCTCTCAGCTTCTTCCTCAGCCCCCCCCCCCTTTTTTTTTTTTTAACTTTGAGACAGGGTCTAGACTGGCCTTGAACTTGTGATCCTTTGCTGCTGCTTTAGCCTCTCAAGCTGCTGGGATTATAGGCATGTGCTGCTGTGCCCAATGTTTATAATTATTTTAAAAACTAGTATTTTTAATGATTTAACCCTGAAATAGTTGGAAAGAATTAAGTAAAACTTAAGACCTCATGGGAAAAAAAGCAAACTAACCATTGGTGATTGAATAGTCTGTATTCATAAATTGTTGTCCCCAGTTTTGTCACTCAAAAAGTTCCTGTATTTTAAGGAGACATTCTAAATCTTCAAAAATGTGATTTAGTTGTTAGATAGGGATATTTGTTTTTGGTTTTATTTTGACAAACCAATTTCAACATGTAATCAAATTTTCACAGCCTGTACTATTTTTTTAAATGTTTTTTTATAGTTGTTGATGGACCTTTATTTATTTATTTATTTATATGTGATGCTAAGAATCGAACCCAGTGCCTCACATGTGAGGCAAGTGCTCTACCACTGAGCCACAACCCCAGACCAGCCTATACTATCTTTAATGCTAATACATTTGTTGATCTTTTTTTAGTAAATGAAGGTAATCCAACTTAGGCTAATTCTCAGAATGATAGTAAAGGACCCAAACAAACAATTGATAGTTAAAAACCTAATTCTCTTCACACAAATCTGACTTTATAAATTACAGGAAATTTAAACCATTTTTGGTTTGGTTTTCTGAGATGTTGCTGCTTGAAAACGACTAGGTGAATGCATTTGAGGAAGCAGCATTCTAGTATACTAAAACATCTGCGATTTTGTAAGTTTTGCCTAAGCATTTTTAAACTCTTATAAAGTAATCCACTTTTAGCTGGGTGTGGTGGTGCACATCTATAATCCTAGCACCTCAGGAGACTGAGGCAGGAGGATTTCAAGTTCAAAGCCAGCCTCAGCAATTTTATTGAGGCCCTAAGCAACTTATATCTTGTCTCAAAATAAAAAGGGCTTAGGGGGCTGGGGTTGTGGCGCAGTGGTAGCGTGCTCGCCTAGCACGCGGGAGGCACTGGGTTCGATTCTCAGCACCACATAAAAATAAAATAAAGATATTCTGTCCACCTACAACTAAAAAATAAATATTAAAAAAAAAAAAAAAAAAAAAAGGGCTTAGGACATGGCTCAGCGGTTAAGTGCCCCTGGGTCAATTCCTGGTACCAAAAAAAAAAAAGTAATCCACTTTTTTGGTTTTTCTTAACGTTTGATATGAAATAACAAAAAAGTCCAACCTAACATTTCTGCTTTTCTAATCTGATTACAATTTACCTTGAGGCTGTTAGGGGGTAGGGTTGACAAGCTTTAATAACAGATGGTCACTTCAGATAAGAAACTTCTAGGGATTCAAGTGAGGGAGAGAAATGTTCTCATTACAAACCCATATCCTAAGGTCAATGAACTAAATTTAGAGGCCAAATACATCTAGTTGCATGGTAACTTTATATCATGACCTCATCTTACCCATGCAGCAGAAGGAAAAGGAAGAATTGCAAGTGCAAAATTGGACCAAACTGTTATAAGATAGAGTAAGGGGTCTTAGCCCAACTAAGTGGTGGCTGTGGTACTTAACAGCATTAAGAGTGTGTGATAGTTATTGCTGTAGAATAGCACTCACATTTAATGGTACAAGATAATATCTCTCCAAATTTCTTTGGGTCTGAAATTCAGCAGTGTCTGCTGGATTCTGGCTGTGGGTCTCATGATGGTCTTAAGCTTTTCACTTTCTGGGCTGGAAGGGTGCTCTTAACCTTTTTAGTGCCTCAGCCTTTCCACAGCATCTATAGTGCAGCAGCCTCAGGACAGCTGGACTTGGATGGCATTTCAGGGCTCTGGTGGAGTGAGGCAGAAGCTGGCTTTTGTAGGACTTGACTTTCAAGGTCACTTAACAAAACTTCCATCACGCTCTTTGTTATAAGAATAAGAATCCCAGATTAAGGGAAAAGAACGGTAGACTCTATTGCTGGGAGGAATGTTAACAGCATTAAGAGTGTGTGATAGTTATTTCCACAATGTTAGAAAAACAAGTGGAATTGGAAATAGCATTCATGTAGCCAACCCCAAAATGGACAGTGGACCTAAAAACTATTCCAGGTATGCAGTTCAGCCACCCCCCCATTTCCACTGCCAGAATTGTAGGATTCAGATATTGTTTTCAAGAGATAACAGGTTTTATTTGTGGATATTTGCTTGCTCTCTGTAGATAAATTTTCAATTCATGACTGAAAAGTATAAAGCCATTTTATCCTCAAAATCCAAGTAAAATTTTGTGAATTCCCAGATTAAAATTTAAAATTATACTAATTATAAAAATATACATTCTAAACTGGGTGCGATGGTGCATGCCTGTAATCCCAGTGGTTTGGGAGAGTGAGGCAGGAGGATTGAGAGTTCACAGCCAGCCTCAGCAAAATTAAGGCACTAAGTAACCCAGTGAGACACTCTCTAAATAAAATACAAAATAGAGTGGGGGATGTGGCTTAGTGGTTGAGTGCCCCTGAGTTCAATCCCTAGTACTAATAACAAAACGCCACATTCTAATAAGGAAATTTTAATAGCATACATACTGGAGTTTTTAAATATTTAATAAAATGTCTAATATCAATTCCATGAGGTAGAACCTAGGAGAATGGTAGTTTAGTTGAACTGTTGTAATTCAGGGACAATTAGAGCAATTCAAACCAAGCTTAGTTTTGCTCAATTATTCCTGCTGAATGACAGGTACAACAAAATTGAATAGAAAATGGAGTAACCACTTAATTAAATCACTATTGTGTGAAAGTTTTGTGAAGTGTTTTGGCCATATTTTAAAGTGAATTTAACATTTTTGTGATACGATTTCTGGAATAGAGAGGTATCCATGTTACTTGAGTGTTTGATGCCTGACAGTCTTGTTGAACACAAGAGTGCTTTACCGTGAACTGCATCCCCAGCCATTTTTATTTATTTGGAGACAGGGCCTCATTAAATTGTAGAGACTGGCCTTGTACTTATGATCTTCCTGCCTCAGCCGCCTCAGTTGCTGGGATTATAGGCATAAAAAACGTATAATCATTGTTTACTGTTTCTTAAGAGCACTAACTAAACCCTTTTAGCTGACAGTTCTGTGAGATGAGGGCACACTTAATAGCCAAGTTACCTAGCTGTGTGTCTTCTGAAGCAACAGTCCTGTTGTTCTGGAAATATTGTTTCATAAATGTTTTCAAACGATTGAAACAACTAAAGGCAAATGTATCTGCTCCCTAAGACCTGTAGTCATGGACCCAGTAGTGGATCCGAGAGCTAAACTTTAATGGAGAAGGACAAGGAATAGTCAACCTGTTCTAGAGCTAGACCTGTAGCCTGTTTCTGAATATTAGACCAAGATGGAACAGATATACATCAGAGGTAGGTAACTAGTTTATTAATAAGCTGTTATCTCATAGGCTTTCTTAAAAGGGAGAGTGTGTGTCAAGGTGTGATAATTAACTTTGTGTCAACCTGATGGGACCATGGTACCAAGATGTTTGCTCTAATATCCTGGGTGTTTTTGAGTAGTTTTTGGATGAAATTAACATTTAAATGAGTGAACTTTGAATAAAGCAGATTTCCCTCCATAATGTGGGTGACAATACATAGTCAATCAGTTGAAGGCCTAAATAGAACAAAGACTGACCTTCCTGAGCAAGAAGGAATTCTGCCAGCAGATGGCCTTCAGACTTCAACATCAGCTCTTGCCAACGTCTCCAGCTAATGAGTCACCCTGCATATTTGGGACTTGCTATCATCCATAATCATGTGAGCCGTTTCCTTATGAAAAATATCTATATATACATACATCCTATTGTTTCTATTTCTTTGGAGAAACCTGATTAATACAGGAGGTTCTGGTAATGACTCATTTTTTCATAAAAAAGATAGGATATATAAAATGTTTTCTGGTTAATAGTTTGAAGAAAGTCAAGTTGGAGTGTGTATCTAACCTCTTTGAGCATGGCAAAAACCAAGGCTTAGGAATGAGCTGCTCTGGTATGAGAATTCATACTCTTCTTTTTAGGTACCTAATTCTGCATCTACACATCCTTTATGTTAGGCATTTGAAACTGGGGCTAATACTGTGTGGATTTTTAAAGAGATCTTTTTATATTTTTTCTTTTACAAATTTATTGAGGAATGATTGATTTTCTCCAAACTGCACAATTTTATTTTTTGGGGAGGTATGGAGAATTGAACTCAGGGGTACTCAACCACTGAGCTACATCAGGTCAGGTTATGGGATGACTTGGCCTTTATTTATGTGAGCCAATTCCAAAAATTTATCTATCTATACATATATCTCCTATTGGTTTTTTCCTCTGGAGGCACCTAACAAACTAGGCAACCACTGATCTATTACTAGACTAATTTGCATTTTCTAGAATTTATATAATTGGAATTACCCTCTCTAGAGGCTTTAGCTACTCCTGTTCACATTACCCCCAGTCAGCTGTGCTGCCTTGAGGCAGTCTGTCCAGGCTTGGCAAGGCCCCTATGACCCACACCCCTTTCCTTCCCTGACCCGTCCTCTAGATGCCACTTCTACCCCATTTCAGGTAACCTATTGCTATGTTCTGAATGTATCTCTCCAAAATCCATGAGTTGAAACCTAATAACCAATGGCATGGTATTAAGAGGAGAGGCTTTTGGGAAGTGATCATGTCATGAAGGAGAAGGGTTCATGAATGAGATTAGTGCCTTTATAAGAGGCCCCAAAGAACCACCATGTGAGTACACAACTAGGAGGCACTGTGAATCAAAAAGCCCTCATCAGATACAGAGTATCTTTCTATTTTTTATAAGTTGTCCAATTTTTTTTGTAAAAAGCATTTTTTATTGTTTAGACATAAGCTAATTTTCCCATCATATTGCTAAAATAAATCCAAATATGTAGTTTATTTTATATTAGAGCAAGCGAGGAAATCAAAACAATTGCCATCATTCAATTTTAATTTTCAGAGAACAGCATCTCCACACGATTGGCCTGAAGACATACAGATTCTACCAGTTTTTGAGGTGTTCCATATTTAATTAGTGTAGGCACTGCAATTATTTTCAGTTGTTTTTTGAAGTCATTATTTGGATCTTTCCAATAAGATTTTTCTCCTACTTGGTAGTGGATGAATACAGACACATCCTTCACTAATATGCTTCAGCCCCTCTGAAATGACTGGTTCTGCCTGCACATGGTTGAGACACCAGCTCTTCCCTTCCGTGTCCTTAGAACTCGTAAAGTAGGCAAAAATGGTCTTGCTGAGGGCTGCTCCACAACCTGACTGAACTCAAAGTCCAACAGGCTCGCCTCCTAGTAGATAGCCATGGGTACTGCGCACTGCTCTGTGCAGAAGGAGCCTTCCTTGTCTGCCCCCCCATCCTACCCCTTGTGGTGGGGAGCGGCTATCCAATTTTTGCTGTGTATTATATAGTAGCCCAAACAGACAAAGACACTACTGTTTCTTTTCCTAGTTTCTCAAAGCCATGAAGGACCCAGAAAGACTTATCTCTTTTCCTGCAGCTCCCTGGCTGTTCCTTTCGAGTTTCTCTAACTGGATAATGAATGTCATAGCCCTAAACCCTGAGGAGTAGTCTCCCCCAAGGCTGCTCTACCACTGAGCTATATACCAGCCTCCCACCCCTTGTTTTTTGAGACAGGGTTTTATGGTCTTCACATTTGTGATCCTCCTGTCTGAACCTTTCCAGTCACTGGGATTATAGGCTTGGGCCACTGTACCTGGCTGGATAGTTAGTCGGTAAGAGTCCCAACCACACTATTTTAGTCAGCTTTTCTGTTGCTGTGACCAAAAAACCTGACAAGAACAATTTTAGAGCAGGGAAAATCTATTTAGGGCTCATGGTTTCCCAGGTTACAGTCCACAGAAGGCTAACTCCATTGGTCTGGGCCAGGTGAGGCAAAACATCATGGTGGAAGGGTATGGCACAGGAAAGCTCAGGATGTGGCATTCAAGAAACAAGACAGCTTTCCTCACCAGGAATAAAATACACACCTCAAAACTCATGTCCCCAATGACCCACCTCCTCCAGCCACATCCTGCCTGCCTACAATTAACACCAGATAATCCCTAGCAGTGGATTAAAACCATTTCACCTCAGAATGTTCTAATATTGTCTCACAGGAGTTTTGGGGGGACACTTCATATCTGAACCATAGCACACATATAGTGTTTCCTGTCAGCCAACGAGTAAGCGGGATTCAGATCCTGCCTTGTCTAGATTTCCCCTGGGAAACCTAGACTGGCTGAGTCTCCTTATCCCCACTTGTATAAGGACGGACGCGTGTTTGAGAGTATATACGCCAGGGTGATGAATAAGGTTGTTGCTATATAAAAGTGCAAGTTTATGTTTTGGAAATTCAAGTGTTCAATCTGTTTAAAAATTTATTACTGTAGAATAGAACCAAATACAAATGGTTTTCATTCCAACATATCATTATTTCTGATTATCAGTCTTTACATAACAGAGGTCCCATTTTTTTAAAAAAATGATGTCAACCTAAGCTAAACAATGTTAAACTAATTCATATTGGAAATATGTGTTATTTCATCTTTAATATCCTTAATCTCAGCTCGGACCATTGTTAAATTAGATATTTTTTCATTTAAAAAAGCAATTTCTTTTTCTCTCTGTAATAAGTCAGTAACCAATCTCCCAATGCGTAGTGTTAAGTCATTTACCAATGGTTCCAGGCGGGAAAAGTCCTTCTTTAGGTTATATACCTTTGGTTTTAGATCATTTGCAAAAATCACTGTCTTCAGAACTTTAGCTCTGTCACTTTCTAAGCTTAAAAATCTATCTGTATGCTTGCTGAAATCACTCTGTAGCTCAGTTAATGTCTTCTTAACTGAGTTAATTCTTTGTGAATTTTCAGATGCTATCTTTCGAAGTGTTGCTGTTCGATCAATACTACTTGAGAGAAGATTACCTATGTTTTTCACTGTAGTTTGTTCTACTTTTTCTATTTTATCTTCCAGTTCTTGCACAGACTGCGTCAAGGATGTTACATCAGTTACTAAGCCTGAAAGACGTCGTATATCTGTTTTTATAGTCGTAATCTTGAGACCAACATCTTTTGCCATGGAAGTTGTACTTTGGTCTAGTTTTGTAATTTCTTGAGAAAGAGTTGTCAAATTGTTATTCAGTATATCCTGTTTTTCAATTATCTTGTTGGACCAAGTTTTCACTGCATAAATTTCCTCCTGTAGATGCTTTAGATGTGCAATTATTTGAAAAGACTTCAGTTTTTCCATGAGAGCTTCACATTTCTGACACTATAAGAAAAATATAACACCACAATGATTAAATTCATTAAAAGCGCAAAATTTAAAATTTAACTTAATTTTATGTGCTATGTTTAAATAATTTTTCTGCTCTTTGGAAAACATTTGGTAAAAGATGACTTCAAACATAAGAGCTTTTAGAACAATTTATTAATAATAAGAAGGAAAACATTCAGGAAATTTCATAAATGTTACTGGATGTTATATTTTCTTTTTCTTTTTTTTTTTTTTGGTACTGGGGATTGAACTCAGGGGCACTCAACCACTGAGCCACATCCTCAGCCCTATTTTGTGTTTTATGTAGACACAGGGTCTCACTGAGTTGCTTAGCACCTCGCCATTGCTGAGGCTGGCTTTGAACTCGCGATTCTCCTGTCTCAGCCTCCCTAAGTGCTGGGATTACAGGCTTGAGCCACCGCGCCCGGCTTGGATGTTATATTTTCTGAGTTACTATTTTCGTACCATTGATTCTCTGTATAGCAACAAAATGCTTTAAATGAGATAGTGAAATATTTTGTTTCTAGAGAAGGGAAGAGAAAATTTCCTCCAGATGAACTTTGATTATATTTTGTGGGTAAGAGAAGGCAACAGAGCTTCTTTTTTTTTTCCCCCAGGTTTTTTTTGTTTTTGTGTGTATATGTGCACACACATGTGTTTGTTTTTAAAACTTTTTACTGTTTTACTTTTTTTAAACTTTATATAAAAGGTTTACATATTAATGAGGTACCATGTAATGTTTGATACATGTATACACTACATAATGCTTAAATTGGTTAAACCTATTTACTGTGTTTTGTTTTTGAGATGAGGTTTCACTATGTTGCCAAGGTTGGTCTCAAATTTTTGGGACCAAGGATCCTCCTGTTTGTTTCTTGGGTAGCTGGGACTATAGGTGCCTGCCACCATGCTCAGCCCTTTTTTTTCTGCTTTACTAAGGTTTAATTGATAAAATTGTATATATTTATGGAGTACAATGTGATGTCTTGATATATGTAAACACTGAAATAATCATATTAATTATCATATTCCTCAGTTCACTTTTTCCTTCCACTTGTGGTAAGAACATTTAAGATATACTCTACTGGGGCTGGGGTTGTGGCGCAGTGGTAGTGTGCTTGCCTAGCATGCGTGAGGCACTGGGTTCGATCCTCAGCACCACATAAAAATAAAATAAAGATATTCTGTCCACCTACAACTAAAAAAAAAAAAAAAAAAAAAAAAAAAGATATACTCTACTGGCCATTTTCAAGTATATAATACATTCATCATGGTCACTATGCTATACCATGTAGTATTTGTTTTTCTGTGCCTAGTTTATTTTATTCAACACAATGCCTTCCAGGTTTATTCATGTTGTTGTAAATAACAATAATCTTCTTTTAAGTCTGAATAGTATTGCATTGTGTATGTATACTAAATTTTCTTTATTGTTCATCTGTTGATAGGCATTTAGTTTAATTCCATAAGTTGGCTATTGAGAATGCTGCTGCAGAGAACATGGGAATGCAAATATCTCTTCTACTACTGCCTTCATTTTCTTTGGACACATACCTAGAAGTGAATGTTTCCATCACATGGCAGTTTTTTCCATACTGTTTTTCATATGGCTGTACTAATTCATATTCTCACCAAGGGTTTAACAGTGTTTCTTTTTCTTCACATTTTTTTTTCTTTTTTTTGGTACTGGAGATTGAACTCAGGGGCACTTGACCACTGAGCCACATCCCCAGCCCTTTTTTCTTCACATTTTTGCCAACACCTTTTTTCTGTTTTTTTTTTTTTGTACTGGGGATTGAACTCAGGGGTATTTGATCACTGAGCCACATCCCCAGCCCTATTTTGTGTTTTATTTAGAGATAGGGCCTCACTGAGTTGCTTAGTGCCTCGATGTTGCTGAGGCTGGCTTTGAACTTGGGATCCTCCTATCTCAGCCTCCCAAAGTGCTGGGATTACAGGCATGCGCCTCCACGCTGGGTGTAAACATTCTTATAGGTATGAGATGTTATCTCATTGTAGCTTTAAATTTTTCTTTTCCCTGGTAATTAGTGATGTTGAATATTTTTTCATATACCTGTTGATCATTTATATGTCTTGATAGATCTTCATTCAGGACCATTGCCCATTTTTTGGGGGAGGGGTACTGGGGATTGAACTCAGAGGTATTTAACTACTGAGCCATATCCCCAGCCCTATTTTGTGTTTAATGTACAGATAGGGTCTCACTGAGTTGCTTAGTGCCTCACTGTTGCTGAGGCTGGCTTTGAACTCATGATTCTCCTGTGTCAGTCTCCCAAGGTGCTGGGGTAACAGGCGTGTGCCATTGCGCCAAGCTCCATTGCCCATTTTTCAACTGGGTTGTTTTATTGCTACTGAGTTGCTTGATATTAATCCCTTATCAGACATGGTTTGTAAATGTTTTCTTCCACTCTATAGGTTGTCTCTTCACACTGTTGATTTCTCTGCTGGCTGTAGATTTTTAGTTTGATATAATCTCTTTCTGTGGATGTGTCTGCGTAGCACTGTTGGAGAAGCTGAATATTTTACTGTACTTTGAATATTTGAAGTTTTATTGCATTGTGCTATTAGTTTATAAAATGAACAGAAAGAGAAAATTAAAGTGCTGATCATAATAAAGTAGATAGTTGTCATAAAAAATATAAAGCTCAAATTAAAGCAAGAATGTGAATTGTCAGGTGAGACTATATGGCATCAATTAGAAGATTAATTAAGCTTGTGAACTATGTGCTTAACTATGAAGAAAAGTAAAGAACAAATGCAATATGCTAGCAATAGATTGTCAATTCCTATGCCCAAAGTCAGATACGTACACTCTGATTACTCTGGAAAGGGAACCTCATTTGTCATATGTGTCAATTGTTTGACTTTTGTACATTTACTTACAGCTTTTTTTAAAAAAATATTTTTTAGTTATGCATGGACACAGTGTCTTTATTTATTTTCATGTGGTGCTGAGGATCGAATCCAGTGCCTCACACATGCAAGGCAGGCGCTCTGCCACTGAGCCACAACCTCAGCCCCTACAGCTTGTTTTCTAAAGCATTTTATTATAAAGTAGGAGACTGTTGATAGCAATCTACTAATAGTAAAGCAGTTGGATTCAACAACTTTACTGTGTGATAGGATATGCTAGTATGATCAAAGACAACCTCTGTTTCAGGGAGTTTGTAGTTTAGTTTGGGAAGCAGAATGTCAATAGATTATTGAAAACTCAGAAGAAAAGGAATACAAAAGCAAATATGCAGGCTGAAAAACATTTTTATAAAGTAAGATTTGCAGTTTAAAGATATCAAGTTTTTTTCCCCTGAAATGTGTATCTAATATGTTTTTTAACAGGTTATCTTCCTTAAATTGTATTTGGCTTATTCAGCAAACCCTTTGAGATTATTTTTGTTAATATAGTTTTATTTAATGGAAATAAAAACACAATATGTTCAGATAGCATTTTGATGGCATCTTTAAAAAGAAGCAGTTATAAAGCTGTAAAAGAATTATAATGAACTGATGAAATGGAGAAGAGTAGTTTATTCAAGGTAGCAACTCCCCCTCCCTGCCCCATCAAGTATGTTTGGGTTCAAAATAAATTTAGGAATTTTCTCAATAGCTTTATACTACAGTAACTATAAGTAGAGAAGGTAGCCCAAAATGTGTGTTTTTTTGGTAGAGAAGTTAGCTTGTGAAAATGTTATTGTGGGTATAAACAATAAGGAGTAGCCACAGGCAGGAAGGAAATCAAGTAGTGATTACAAAACCTTTTTATTTTTAAGGAGAAAGTTTTGCCATGTAGTGTATTTGCTGAAACACAGTCTCCCAAGGGTAAAAGTAGCAGCTGACTTACTTTCATTTGTTTCATTGCTAGGTTATCATTTACTAATGTATTTACTCTGGTAGAGTAAATGTAGTCTACTAGCATTACCCAATTAAGACACCTCCTTCTTACGCCTGAAGTCCAATTGTTGAGCATAGTTACAGCTTTTGAAGAGCTTTCTTGTGATTTTTTCCCTTCCTTCCCTGGTTGAACTCTAGCAGGTTGTATCATATCGTGGAAGGTCCTCAGCCTCTGGAGTTGGACAGAACTAGCAGTGATGCGACATTCCTAATCTCGCTGATCCTCAATTTTCTTATTTGTAAATGGGTGTAACAGCTATAAAGCTATAGTGAGGAAAAGTGGTAATACATGTAAAATTCTTAGCACATGATTGGCACATGGTAGGCACTCAACACGTGGAGCAATTACGATGATGATGATGAATAAGAACTTCCTAACAATGTTTAGCACACAATACGTGCCAAAATGTTAATTTTATCCTTTTTTGCTGTTAGCTGGGAGAGAATTAATTAAATGAATCAATAGTTAAGTAAGTTAAATATTAATAATTTATAGCTGAATTGAAACAAATAGACACTGGGAAAATTTGCAGAGCTTTTGTCCCCTGAATAAATATAAGATAAGCCTGTAGTAATCCCAGCTCTTTGAGAGGCTGAGACAGGAGAATCGCGAGTTCAAAGCCAGCCTCAGCAATGGCGAGGTGCTAAGCAACTCAGTGAGACCCTGTCTCTACATAAAACATAAAATAGGGCTGGGGATGTGGCTCAGTGGTCGAGTGCTCCTGAGTTCAATCCTCGGTACCAAAAAAAAAACAAAAAAAAAAAAAAACACTAAACCAAAAAAAAAAAAGGATAAGCCTGTAAAGAAATGAGATTTTTAAAGTGTGTATGGTGAATTTATAATATCATTACTGTATAATGACATCAGATCAAACTTTGATCAAGATTATAGGTTCAGCCGGGCGCGGTGGCGCAAGCCTGTAATCCCAGCACTTAAGGAGGCTGAGACAGAATTGCGAGTTCAAAGCCAGCCTCAGCAACGGCGAGGCGCTAAGCAACTCAGCGAGTCCTTGTCTCTACATAAAACACAAAATAGAGCCGGGCGCGGTGGCTCACGCTTGTAATCCCAGCACTTAGGGAGGCTGAGACAGGAGGATCGCGAGTTCAAAGCCAGCCTCAGCAATGGCGAGGCACTAAGCAACTCAGTGAGACCCTGTCTCTACATAAAACACAAAATAGGGCTAGGGATGTGGCTCAGTGGTCGAGTGCCCCTGAGTTCAGTCCCTGGTGCCAAA
>PVHX01022255.1:0-28037 GCA_004024805.1 Geosciurus inauris | reverse complement strand
TGGTACTGGAGATTGAACTCAGGGGCACTCAACCACCGAGCCACATCCCCAGCCCTATTTTGTGTTTTATGTAGAGACAGGGTCTCACTGAGTTGCTTAGCGCCTCGCCATTGCTGAGGCTGGCTTTGAACTCGCGATTCTCCTGTCTCAGCCTCCCTAAGTGCTGGGATTACAAGCGTGAGCCACCGCGCCCGGCTTCAGTGAGTATTATTTACAAAATCAAATTTTCAACATTTAAAATAAATGTACAGACAATGCAGAAGATCTCATTATGATATCAGAATGCAATTAAATATCACTAACACTAGTAGAAGTTGTAGGGTGAAGGAAAACTAAAGGGAAGGGTGAGAATGTTAATACTGTCTTCTAAAGTCAGCGTAAGGATTATAAATGTATTTATATACATAATTGAGAACAAAGCAATACATTCTCTACTGAATTTTCATGAAGTACAAAACTTTTGGAAACAGTTAAAACATTTTTTTAATTTGTTCTAATTAGTTATACATGACAGTAGGAAAATAGTATTTTTTTATGAGCAGGATGATTATTTTATTTGATAAAAAAGTATGAAGTAGCTGTGCACAGTGGTGCATGCCTGCATTTCCAGCGGCTCAGGAGGCTGAGACAGGAGGATCACAAGTTCAAAGCCAGCCTCAGCAATGGTGAGGCGCTAAGCAACTCAGTGAGATCCTGTCTCTGAATAAAATACAAAGGACTGGGATGTGGCTCAGTGGTCAAGTGCTCCTGAGTTCAATCCCTGGTAACCTCCCACCAAAAAAGAGTATGAAGTAGATTAACAAAAGTTTAGCCACCTAAGAACCTTAAACATGATCTGTCCAGCCTTTTTCATTTTATAGCTATAGCATTCAAATCCAAGAGTAGAAGTAACCTATCCAAGTTTGCACAACCAACTAGTTAGAAAGAAAGACAAGCCTGGAGCTCAGTTCTCTTTTTTGTTTGTTTGTTTTTTCTTTTTAGGTATACATGACAGTAGGGTGTATTTTGACATATTGTACATACATGGAGTATAACTCATTCTAATTAGGATCACATTCTTGTGGTTATACACGATATGGAGTTACACTGGTGATATATTCATATATGAATATAAGAAATTTATGCCTGATTAATTCTATTGTCTTTCCTATTTCTCTCCCCCTCTCTTTCCTTCATTCTCATTGTCTAATCCACTGGACTTCTATTCTTTCCCTCTATCCACCTTGTTGTGTGTGTTAGAATTCACATATCAGAGAGAACATTCAACCTTTGGTGTTTTGGGATAGGCTTATTTCACTTAGCATGAGTGTCTCCAGATCCATTCACTTACCAGCAAAAAATCATTCATTTTTATGTAATATTCCATTGTGGTATATATACCACAATTTCTTTATCCTTTCATCTGTTGAAGGCCACCTAGGTTAGTTCCATAAATTAGCTATTGTGAATTGAGCTGCTATACACACTGATGTGGCTGTGTCACTGTAGTATGCTGATTTTAAGTCCTTTGGATATAAATTGAGGCGTGGCATAACTAGGTCAAATGGTGGTTCCATTCCAAGTTTTCTGAGGAATCTCCACACTGATTTCCTGAGTGATGCACCAATTTGCAGTCCCACCAACGATGTATGAGTGTACCTTTTCTTTTTTACTTCCGTTTCTACCTTTCTGCAGACTTACAGCCTTGGATAAAGAGGTAGATGTTTGGCAATAAGAAATGACAAAAGCTGTAGAGGGAGATTTTACTAGAACTCACCAGTATTTCATTCTTTTATGGAAACAAGGAAAATGACACGTCCTAGCTCTTTACTACTTATAAAACTAGTCACTGTAAGAAGTGACTGGCTTTTCCACCGGGTTGAAGCATTTCTTTGCTAGTGGGCTACTCTCTCTCTTTCCTCCATTTCCCTGCCAGTGACCAAGAAAGAGTTATTTTCTACCTGATGTGATTAAGCTATTGTCAGTTTAAGTGACCATATAGCAGATCCTACTGTTGAAATGCAACAGACATGTACTATGAACAGAAATAAACCCTGTGATGTGAAGTCACTGATACTTGGGGGTTTCTTGTTGGTATAGACTTTCCTATCTTAATGCTGGCACTGATACTACTTTCACTAGAATTCATTTGTAATATTCATAAAACTATTGAAATAATTCTGCATCCTAGTGGTTTTAGGCCATGTATGAACAAGAGAAAGTTTATGACTATTTCACTTTAACATTTTCACATATTCACATTCCAAAGTGAAAAGGTCCATATTTTCCCAGTTGCCTAAAAATAGATAATTATATAATTTTTACAATGGAATTTTTGCCCTAAGTCTTCATTGATAACTTAAAATTTTAAAATATGTTTAATTTGAAAGAGCTTTTCTTTAATATATGTATCACCATTATCACTTTCTTATTCAATAATGTTTATTATTTCCAATTTATCATAACATTGATAACCAAGAAACAAAAAATGATTTAAAAACAATAAATGTTAATAAGAAGATAAGAAGCAATGTATTTAATACTAAGTACTTTTAAAATATATAGAAAACCAGTAATCAAGGTAACATTTTTTAGTTTTACAACCTTAATTTGTGTGTACCATCTTTTGTATGTGTTTTTAGACCTTAGAAATTTTATAATTTTCTATTTTCTTCCATAATATTTATATTAAGTTTGAATTCCTTAATACAAATTTTAAAGTTTTTAAAATAAAAATCATATATATTTAAGGTTTACAATATGCTGTTTTGGTATAATACACAAAGTGAACAGAATATTATAGTCAAGCTATTAATACATCCATCTCATCACATAGTTATCAATTTTTTGTGGTGATAACACTTGATTATTTCATTAACAAGTTTCAAATATATAGTATAGTACTATTAACTATCATCCCTAGTCTGTATATTAGCTATCTAGAACATATTGATCCTGTATAACTGAAGCTTTGGGCTCTTTGGTGCTCTTTCAACACCTCTGGTATTAATGTTTCTGTATGTCAGGAAAATGAGACCTGGCATGGAATATGTTATTGTTTGGATGTGAGATGTCCCCCAAGAGCTCATGTGTGAGACAATGTGAGAAGGCTTAGGGGAGAAATGATTGGGTTGTAAGAGTCTTTATCCAATCTGAATTAATCCCCTGATGGGGACTGAGTGGTAACTAAAGGCAGGTAAGAGTGCGGCTGGAGGAGGTGGGCATTAGGGACATGGCTTCAGGGTATATTTTGTATCTGGTGAGTGGAGATCTCTCTCTCTGCTCTCTGATCATCATGTGAGCTACTTCCCTCTTCCACACTCTTTTGCCATGATGTCCAGCCTCACCTGGAGCCCGAAGGAATGAAGCCGACCTTCTATGGACTGAAGCCTCTGAAACTGTGAGACCCCAAATAAATGCTTCCTCTTCCGCCATTGTTCTGGTTGGTTCTTTTAGTTACAGCAGTGAAAAAGTTGACTAAAACAGAGTATGTGTGTATGTTGCACACTTCCTCAGCTAATAGCACTTTTCCATCTTTCATTCCTCATGCACTGTATCTTCCTGAAAAGCCAACATCACATCTTCTTTCATTTTTTGTCTTAGCTCTGAGTATAACTTTGGGAACAACAGGTGTTAAAATATCACTCTAAATATATATTTCCTTAGCCTTGAAATCATCCTTTGTTCCTCTCTATTAACTCAAGACATCTCTTTTGTCTGTTTTATTTCTAAACAAAATCCTTATTTTATCTTTTCCTCAGCCTTACTTTCTAGCATACTGTCCCATTTTCTTCTCCCTGTCTCAGACCTAATTTCTCATCCCTGTGGCCATGTTTATTCCCACCTCTATTCTAGTCCTTCTCTTGCTTCGGCCCGTTTTCTTTGCCTGTTTCAGATTGTATAAGTGCTCATTATTCCAGCTGCCATGGTTGGTATTAGTGGCTTTGATCTTTAGGGCCATTTTATTTGACATTGTTTCTGCATTTCTCTTCATTTGAAATTTATAACCTCTCATTCTGTGACTGCTGTGGACCACTCTTTTCTACTTTGTCACCCTAAGGAGCTTACTCCAATCACAGATTTCTATAACTTCTCTCCTTCCCTGCCTCAGGTATTTTCTGCCATTGTCCTTATCTCCATCTTTGGCCCTTTCCCTAGCTATTTTACCACTCTTATTTATCACAGTTGGGACTCTTCAGACTCCTGGTGTCTCTCTGTCCATGATATGACACTGCTTTTCACCACTTGGCCTCAGCTATTTAGCTGTATTTCCAACTTGGCTCTGCAGATCTGAAGGCAGTGTTCCTCCTCTGCCAAGGAAACTTCAGGTTGGGGGGCTAAATTGAATCCAGGAAATTCAGGAATATAAGAAATATGTAACAGGTGATTCCTGTTTCTCCTGGCCTTGTAGGATACTCTATGAGGCTGTCTTAGCCCCTCTCTGCTTGAACACAATCCAAACTTAATGAATCCCCATGTTCTTCTATTTGCTCAGGTTTTACCATGAAAGGACTATAGGCCCCCTTCCTCTCAGATTTCCCAATTTTATCTATGGGTTTTCTCATTCCCACCCGTCTCTCTGTTGCCTTCCTCTGTTAATCTCATTATCCAGCCTAGATGTAGGATAGCCTCAGTCTTTCTTTTCAGGTCTTTTCTTCTAATTTTTTATATCTCACCTTGAGTCCCATCAGAATCTAAGCTTTTGTAAATGCCAAGCCTTTTTTTCCTCTTCTAATTTTGTTTGTTCTTCAGATTCCATCCAAATTTTCATCAAACACCTTTTTTATTTTATTATTTGTTCTTTTTAGTTATGGAAAGCCTTTTTCATTGTATTTCATAGTAACATTTTTTCCCTGATATCATGAATGCAATAAGATTGTGTGTGTGTGTGTGTGTGTGTGCACGTGCGCGCGTGTGTTTTGCTGAGGGAAACATTACAGACAAGGGAAAAATTCCAGAAAGAAAAAAATAATATAGTGTACACTCTGCTCACCACCCTAGCTTCCTCTCTTCAATCATGATTGCCTTCTTACCACCTCCTTCCCCCTTACCTCCCGCAGCTACCAGCTCACCCTTATTGCTTATTCTTGGGTTCCAGAGGACACTAGAGCCACTCGTCCTTCTCACTGCACTGACAGCCTCCATCCCCCAAAGCAGCAATGGACCCCTGAGCCCACTAATCCTCAATGAGCCAATCCTCTCATTTCTAGGGCAAAAGTTTAGAATTTGGAAAGATCTGTTTCAATCTTGTCTCCAAATCTCACTAGCCTAGTGATTCTGTGGTAGTGGGCTTTTCCCACATTTTGTCTTAGATTCAAATTCATTTATCTGTGGAGCAGCAATAGTAATATCTCTTTCATAGTATTTTTGTGGGAAAAAAACTTGAAAATGTATGCAAAAGTACTTTATAAGTGACACAATAGGGCTGAGGATGTAGATCAGTAGTAGAGTACATGCCTAGCATGCATTGTGCTCTGGGTTTGATTCCTAGAACCTCAAAAAATAAAACAAATGGCAGATTATCTATAAATATTTGAGTCATTATTCATTTCCTATCTCCTTTACTTATTTCAACTCCCAGACACCTTCCTTCATTCTTGGTATATAATCAAATGTAAGCAATAAAAAAGTCAATTAATGACAACTTCCGATCTTTCCCTGAAATAGATGTAAGAATCGGAGCTCTGACTCACCCTAGCCTCTGTTCTACACTCTCAATTCTGAGCTAGCAGAGATTTAATTAAGCAAGATTCAGAATTGTAGTGATTCTGTCTGTCCCAGCTTCAGGTTAGTAAACATTTTTTATGATTTGGATGTGAAGTGTCCCCCAAAAGCTCACGTGTGAGAAAATGCAAGAAGGTTTAGAGGGGAAATGATTGGTTTATGAGAACCTTAACCCAATCAGTGAATTAAACACCTGATGGAATTAATTGAGTGGTAATTGAAGGCAAGTAGGGTGTGGCTGGAGGAGGTGGGGCTGGGGGCAGGACTTTGGGTTAAATATTTGTATTTTGCAAGTGGAGATCTCTCTCTGCTCTCTGATCATCATGTGAGTTTCAGATCATCATGTGAGTTGCTTTTCTCTAACAGTTTTCTGCCTTGATGTTCAGCCTCACTTGGAGTCCCAGGGAATGGAGCTGGCTATATAGGGACTGAGAACTCTGAAACTGTGAGCCCCCAAATAAACTTTTCCTCCTCCACAATTGTTCCGGTTGGATCTTTTAGTCACAGCAGTGAAAATCTGACTAAAACATCATTAATATTTTTGCCTTCCACCCCCATTTCCAAGCTTGCCTCCTCTGTTGTTTAACCAGAAAAATCATCTGTTTTATAATCCTTGGCTTCCTTTCAAACCCAACTAGTGATAACGTCTGGCACATGGTAGTTGTACAAGTCTTGCTCATGAGTAAACCTGTGATGTCATACATTTTCTTGATTATTCTCCTCTTTTTCTGACCTACTCTGTTCCCTTTCATTTCAATTACTAACTTTTTAAGCCCCTCCAGGGCTCTTGTTTGCTCTTCGATCTTATTCCTCTTCTTACTTTAGGAGCAAACAACTCCTGAATTTATATCTGCCAGATTAGTCTTTCTCTTGAGCCCTGGGTCTATATTTCTAATTCTCTATTGGATGGCCTGCAGACACCTCATATTCTGTATATTCCAAATAGCAGTCACAACATTTCCCAGCTCAACTTCCAACCTGGTTGACTCTTTCCTTTGAGCAGGATCACCATAGTACCCACATGATAGACTTACTTGGTTGTTGGAAATGAGTCAAGGTCTTTAAACCACTAAGAACGACCAAGACATTGTACATGCTTTGTAAATTTTCACTTTTAATGTCATCATGGAAAACAAGTTGAGGAGTGTGTTAATCAGCTTTTTGTCACTGTGATTGACATGCCTGACAAGAACAACTGAGAGGAGGAAATGTTTATTTTGGCTCAGAGTTTCAGAGATCTCAGTTCATTATCAAATGACTATTATAGAAATGTCATGGGAGAAGAACATGGTGGAGGAAAGCTGCTCAGCTCATGGCAACTAGAAAGCAGAGAAGAGAGAGGCCAAGAAAAAAAGAATCCTTCCAGGACATGCCCCTAGTAACCTACTTCCTACAACTAGGTCCAACCTCCAATTAGTCCATTCAGCTGTCAATGGATTAATCCACCAAATGAATTAATCCAATGGTAAGCTCAGAGCCCTTGTGAACCAATTATTGCCTAAAACCCTACTCTGAAACTTGCTATGTTGGGGATATTTCAGATCCAAACTATAACAAGGGGCTCCTAACCACCCATATTTATGAAGTAAAACATTTTTATTTATAATTTATCTTTATGAAGATTATTCAAAAACAATTGTTAATAATTAGCAATTATTATTCACAATTTGAAGTTCCTATTTCAAAAAAGAAAAAAAAAGGAAAAAATGTTTAAGCAGAAGCACAAACCATAAGTTCACTAAAAAATTTCAGATCTCTGTATTCAGCTTGTAGAACCTGTTGACTGAGTCCCCTAGATGGAAGATACAAAAATTAGGCAGCAAGATATTCATGAACATCTGCCAGTGCAGTGAGGAAAATAGAGTTTATTAGGTGATACCTGTGATTCATGAACAATTAAGACAGTTAATTTCATGGAATTAAATAAATGCAAGGTATAAATAGGGAAGAACTTAAAAAATTCTGTTGTAAAAATTTTTGAGAATAAAACAAAGACCTCAAATTTTCAGATAATTATTGGTTTGCAGAAGACTGGTACCTATTTGGTTGTCTGTTCTAAATACCAAGTATTGTTCTTTAAATTGGAAGTTTAGTGGCTGAGTGGTGTTGAATTCAGCGAGCATAATCATAATTGTTTACTTATTCTAGCTTTGACAGCTCAATACATTTTTGTGAAACAAAAATCTAAAACTGTCCCTTCAGTCTCACATAGCAGCTTAATCCAGCATAGGATGAAATAACCAACTTGATTCTGAAATTTTAAAGTAAAAATTAGAAGGGAAAGTGGGAGCATTCTTCAAGTCTTTCACATAAGATTTGAATCTTGATCTTAAGTTTGTAGAGTGCAGAGAGCATTCTCCAATGCTGCTATTCTTCTCAGTCAATTTTATTTATGTAGAATCTTTCATTGAAAGATCACAAAGAGCTGTCTAACCAGCTATAAAGAAACATAAATCAAAAAAGAAAATGAAATGCTCAAACAATAAAATTATACATTAGAGGCCCATTTAAAGCAGAGCATTTTAAGATGAGAGAAAAGTCTTGGCTGGAGTATACAGAACATAAGTTATAATGGGAAGCTATTTCATAATTTGGTGAAAAATGAAAAAGGCCCACTTCTAATAGTGGAGAGCCTATTATTAGGAATGATCACTTGCATACCAGTGCTTTAATGAAGGGGTGAAGAGCATAATGACGTGGAGTGGAATCGACAAAGTACAGAGGCACTCTTGCTGCTCCGGGGAGGATAAAAAAGAATATTCTATCCAAAAAATGGGCATTGTGCCCAAAGTATCATGCTCTTTAGCATACCTATTGCCTATTACTATTGTACCTTTCTCAGAAAGCTCTATGCTAAAGTCCCACAGTACATATATAATGTACATATCATATTTATGATATATATCTACCACACAGGGGTCTCAAGGAAGCCAAGGGGATCTTTCAATCTCTGCTGTCATCTTTACTTGCTTCTTCAGCACAGATTAATTCAATGTCCCCCAAGTCTCAGGATTTCCAATTTACAGTCTGAAAAATATTCATTTTAATGTCCCCAAGCATAGGGGAAAATATAAGAATCTTGTAACAGTGTTGCTTTAACAAAAACAGCAGACATTCTTTAAAGCTACTTTTATAGAGAAGCTAAAGATTTTTGAGATATCTGTCTTTTGTTTTATTGGCATTAAAATAAATATCAAGAAAATATTCTTTGGCACAAAGTTTATAACATTTAGATTAAAGCATATATTCTGAATTCTAGAATTTCAAATATCTCTAAGTTTCCAGTTCCCTTTTGTTGAAGTGTTCAAGTTTGACTTTTCAGATAATTTATCTTGTGGTCTGAAGATTATGCCTGCCAACCTGTGGTAAGAAGAGCTATATGAAACGTGATATTCATACCATTGTTAGAGTTAAATTTTGTGTCCAACATGATGTGCACTCTCTGCATGCAATATATGTTAACTTTAAATGATAAAGGTAGTAGATAACAACGTGTTAGCCTTTTCTTCATTTATGAGCAAAATAATACGTGGCTTACTTGTTTGTATGCTTCCAGCAATTAAAAATTGCCAAGTAATGGACTGATATGCATGCTAAGGATGAAGGGAGAAGAGGACAGGGTAGCAACAGGGGCACAGGATCATCTCTAACCACTGGGATGGTCTCTCTGAACTGGTGATATTTGAACTAAGATCCAAAAGAAGAAAAGGAGTTAGCCACAGATGCAAAGAAAGACCCCTCAGTAAAGGAAACTGAGTGTGCAGAGAAAGGAAAAAAATTCAAGTTTGAGGCACTGAAAGAAGCCCACTGAACCTGAATACTATCAATGTTATGAGGAGTTTGGAAAACCGGGGGTTAACTCATCAGTTGGGTTCTTGGTTGCAAACTATAAAACAGGTCCCTATGGTCTGAATGTGCCTTCCAACATTCATGTGCTGGAAACTCAGTTCCCAATGCAACAGTTAGTGAAAATGGGGTCTTTTGGGAGGTATTTCAGTCATAAGGGCTCAGCCCTCAGGAGTAGATTAATGCTGCTATAAAAAGGGGTTCAGAGTGGGTTCGTTCTTTCTTGCCCTTCTGCTTCCTATCATGTGAGAACACAATCAGAAAAGCCTGTACCAGATGCCTACATCGATTTTGAACTTCCCAGCCTTCACAACTGTGAGAATAAATCTGTTCTTTATAAATTACCCAGTCTGCAGTATTTTGTTACTGCAGCACAAAATGGACTAAAGCATCAGTGATGGCTATTGTAAGCAGAAGAGAATTTATCTATAAGGTAGTAGATAGCATCCATAACTGATGGGGAACATGGAGAAATGTTTCCTTGGAAAATGAGTAGGAAACAAGAATTGATCTTCAGGATATTGCTGGTGTTCATGCCTCCACTGGATAGTTAATGCTGCTAATTGGGCCAGTCCAGGTGGCGCACGCCGATAATTTCAGTTATTTGAGAGGTCGAGGCAGAAGAATTGCCAGCTTAGAGACTAGTCTGGACAACTTAGTGAGGCTGCCTCAAAATAAAAAGTGCAAAAAAGACTGGGGGTGTAGGTCAGTGGTAAAGTGCCCCACGTTCAATCACCAATACAAAACCAAAACAAAAACTGCCTAATGCTGCCAATTGATGTCTGCAGGGAAGAATTCCCTAACAGTTCCTACCTACAGTTCTATGGCCTTCTCTCAGGATTTAGAATCCCACCTGTAGGAGTTTAACTGGCCAAACAGGTTATGGGTGTGTGTGCTGCTGCCAAGGAATGGAGCAAGAGTGCTTGGATTCAGAAAGACTTATGCAAATGGGAATCTCCCTCTCTCCATATAGGACGAAAATTTAGCACTGGGCATCCAAGTGACCACCAAGTCATAGAAAAGAATGTAGGTTTTATTTAGATGGAAATGGGAGGTTAATGCCAGTTCTGATGGGGAAGTGGATAGTTCTACTTTTTAACTAAAGATTATCTGAGTAGCTCTTATTGAATATGTCTTGGGATAAATGAAGTATCATTCTGATTTTTGTCACAAAGAAGAAAAATATCAACCCCAGAGAGTTGAAATATGGTATCTCTAAGAGTGCAATGACTTTTTTTATATAGTAACTAGAATTTAAAACTTGATCAACTAAGGAATGAATGCTTTGAATATTTTTTTCTCTTAAACTTTACTGCCTCTAGCTTCCCATTCTTTCAAAGGCAGGAATTGAGGAGGTTTTAGTTACGACCTCCACTTTGACTCTGGAGGACTAAAGCAGGAGATCAAAGAACAAAACAGGACTATATAAAGCACAGAAGCCCACACCTAAAACTTGGTAAGGTTTCAGTAAAATTCAAAAATGAAACTGGACAGAATTAAAAAAAAAAAAAAAGAAAGAAAAGAACACAAAGTTACAAACAAAGCGTTTGGCTCTGTGAACATGGATATGTTAAAAATTGCTACTCTTTTCATTGTGCCTTCTTTGAAAGCAATTTTGGAAAAGTAGAAATAATTTAAAATACCATTTTTTCTACAGTCATAGATTTTCAAATTGCTGCAGACGTGATACAAATTTTTAGTGGATGTCTTAAAGGAAAATTCCAGTTGAGGAAAGACTGAAACTCACTGTCAATTAGTTTCCCAAAGTGCACAATAAGGAAATCATTTAGAAAGGAAAAAAACCCCAATTTTCTTTGATAGTCAGTGTCATAGTAGTGAAATTCAGGTGGCTAATATATTTTAAAAGCACTAGGTTAGTGACCCTGACATGATCTAATGAATTTTCTAAATGATTAATAATTCATAAAATAGTCTTTTTGTAACAAAAATGAAAATTTCCCTGAATATATGCTTGAGATAAAAAATAAATGGGAGGCATTTAATAAGGGCAGCTTCTGCCAGAAAGGCAAATCAAGTTAAAGTGTGATAAGTAGTTCAACTCAATACACACACTCACACACACACACACACACACACATGCACGCACGCACGCACACACACCCCTGATTCATTCAGCAAATTAGTGATGCTTATTTGATCAATTTGTCAATTGCCCTTCAGACTACTGTTTTTAGAGCCAATTAGATTTCTCTTTAGGAAGAGGAAGAAAAAAACAGGGAAGACCAAATATTTTTTGAATGTCTTCTCAGTGCCAGACTGGTACTGTGATTGGTGCTTTATGTGTATTTTATTATTTAATCCTCATTATAACCTTCCATGTAGTAAATGCTATTTGGCATGTGAGGAAATTAAGGGCTCAGAGAGGGTAAAAATTTTTACAAGGTAACTAAAAGCAGATATGTAGGCAGAGCAGAGATTCAAAAGCATGTTTGACAGTAAACTTAAAACAATCTCAACAACAAAAAAACCCAGGTTCAATTAACTCTCTAATTTATACTTTCTACTATACCATGCAGACTCCCAGGAAATGCAGTTATTAAATTTTAAAATTTACCTGCTATCATTTAAGCAGATAGTGTATGCTTATATTAGCTAAATCTATATGAAAATTCTGACATTAGGTTGATTTTGACCTACAAAAATGGCAATATAAATATTTTCACTGAAATCATAAACATCTGCAGATGATGGTAAATACTCCATTGCAATAATGATGAATTTTGTCTTTGAGTGTTGTCTAATTATAATATTATAATCATGTGAACAAAAGTAGTGTGCAAATTCTAAAAATATTAGAATAGTTTTGTGAAAATGAATGTGGAAAAAGTGACTCAAAAAGCAACTTTCAAAAGAAAAAAAAGAATTTAAAACACCAAAAAGGATAAATTAAAGCGGATAAATTAAGTATCTCTGATTTGCCCATAGTAACAGAGCATTATTAAGCACTCAGTGTGCTTGTGTGAAATTGGCAACTAAATTTCACTCAGACATAAAATACCAAACCCATTAAGTTATTAAAATGATTATTTAAAATGCATTTCCCTAGAACTACAAAGGTTGAAAAAAAAGTATTAGACAAAAATTTAAGGTGGAACTGATTGAAAATTCTAATATAAATTTAATATAAAACAACTAGATCATAAACTGGTGAAGTACATTCACTTATCTAATCATGTGCTTTGACTACAGCAGCTTTAAGTAAATCACTCATCAAAACAAGAATGCAAAATTCTTGTATTCTATATAAAAACTGATGGACAACACAAACTTTAAAGTGCATATTTTAATATGTCTAAAATCTTTGAACTAATGAACTGCATGAGTTACTGGTATGAAATTGGAATTAACATGGAAAAAAATATCTTGGTTTGGCTATAAAGTAACACTCCCACTGATTTGAAGGTACATGTTTTGGTTATCAGTCTCATCAACTTCAAATGGGAAATATCCATGCAGTTTACTGAGACATCAATTTTAGGTGAGTTCAGAGCAGATATTTATACTAATTATTTAAAGAATTATTCAAATAATTAATCAAAAGCTTAATCAATACCTACTATACATCATCAGAGATTCAGAGGTTAGTAAGGCATCTGCTGTGGTTTGAATATTGTTTGTATCCTCCAAAATTGATGCTGAAATTTAATTCCCACTATAATTTTATTGAGAGGTTGTAGGACTTTTAGAAAGTTTTTGAGTGATGAGGATGGAGGCTTTATAAGGGAAATAATGCCACTCTCATGGGACTGGATGAATTCTCTTGGGAATAATGTTCCTTCTTAGGTGACTGGACCAATTACTGGGAGGACCAGTTACTAGGAATACCAATTGTAAAACCAGTTGGCCCCTCATGCTTTCTTTCTTCCATATCTACCTGTTTGTCTGCTTGTCTGCCATGTTAGAATGCAGCATCAGCTCCTCTCCCACCTGATCTTGGACTTCCAACCTTCAGAATCATGAATTAAATTAAAAAATTTTTCTTTGTAAATTATCCAGTCTCAGTGATTCTATAATAGCAGCAGAAAATGAACTAAGACACCATCTCAAGGAAATTTCAGTGAGCTTGATTACAAAAATGAAAATCTCCTTATCCTTTAAAGAATATCTGTTTTCCCTCCTAGTAAGGAAGTGAGAAGGCCCATTGAGGCATTTTCTTGGCTCAAAGTAGAAGCACAGGAAATACTGACTCTATTATTATATTGGTTGTCTATATGAAAAAAAAATTCCCTTTGGTGTTTGGACTGTAGAAAAGAATCTCCTCCCAAATTAAGTCCTATTATGACCAGGAGGAACTATCATTGGGAGGGTCCTTAAAATGGGAAAAAATAAATGGAATGGATGTTTATGTCTTCAATGGTCAAAACACATATAGGAATCATTGAAATTATTTAGTGTTATACAAAACAAAGCATTATGATCATTTTTTCTAATACATGATTGTTGTTTCCAGAAAAAGAAGAGTAATCACAAGTATCATTTTGTTGGAGGATTACTTGATGGAGGGCTAATTGAGAAGATCTGAAAGGAGTAAAAATCTGCTTTCAAATAGTACTGGAATGATGCTTGAGTGTCTGGTAAAATTCCTGAATTTGTTATATAAAACCCAGTCTTAACATTACTGTTTTCATATCCACAGGTGTGGATGCAGTTTGACTACATATTTCCTTTTTTTGAGTTTTGGCATATGGGTGGCAGAGAGCCACTACCTGAATTGATCTCTTCCATGAATGACTGGGAGCAGACAGGGTTGGGGATTTAGAGGAAATGGTTCTCAGAGTGAGCACAGAGGTACCATTTAGCCTACAGATTCCAAGGGTGGTAGTCACAGTTCTCCAAGAATAGTAGAGTGAGCACTGGGGATTCTCAAGGGAATCCAACTAGGCTTACAGTGAATTCCAGTACCTTGGGAAGGGAAAACCCTCCTTTTGTCAGACACTTTAATTCCTGATTTAGGAACCACTTGTAGAAAGTTTCAGTTAGTGCTTAAAAAATTCTGACATCCCTCAGTCTTCTCTCTTCTAATGTAATGCTCTGTCCTGCTAAATATTTCTCAGAAACTTGGGGCAGAAGTTAACAGTTATAATGTGGTGGAAAATCGGGTGAGTATATTCTTGCTTGTTTCTGTTTTAACTTCAGTAGAATAAGATCTTATGTTTTGGGTCACAGGCTCTGTAGAAACTTTTGTTGCAGTGTTTTCTTTTGTTGTTAGACCATGGCACATAGGAAAGGGATAATATTTATATATAGCACTTTGAAGTGAAGTACTGAGGTTGCTCATGGCAGGAGATAACTAAAAATCCTGTCTAGCCTCTTTGATGATTGAGAGGATCTATACTCTGACATAGCCATTCATAGCTCACAGGTGGCAGTTTTTGCTATAGCATAACTATGTCTGTTACATAGTGAACAATGGGGAACCCCAGCTCACAATTTTGATGGCGAATATTTACTACATTCTATACCCCATTCCACACATTCTCTATATATGAATTCATTTAATGCTTACAGCCATCTCAGGAGATATATATTATTGTTATTCCAATGATATATGAAAGGAAACCAAGGCACATGAAGAATACGCAATTGGCCAAAGGTCACACAACATGTCATAGTAATTGACGGAAACAAAATTTGAAGCTGGGCAATCTGACTCCAGAGTTGTACTTTTAGCTATAATATATGTTGCCTGAAGGGAGCAATTGCAAGAAGGAGAAGGGTGAGCTAAGTCAATAACCTATGTAACATCAGAGTCAAACCTTTGGGTCTCTAATGATTTGAGAAAATTTTGGCAACAGAAAAATACCACCAAAAGCTGCCATCAGACCAAGGCCAGGGTTGGGATTTGGAAGAGATAAATTCTTAAAGAATGAAGTCATTATTGAATTTGAACTTTGGGTTATGCAAATTGCATCCTTTGATTTTTTTTTTTTCATACAACAACATTAACCTTCAAGAAGAAGTGGAGATTTGGAACGGGAACTTTTTTTTTCTTGTGGTGCTAGGGAATAAATCCAGGGCCTTGTGCATGCAAGGCAAGTGTTCTACCACTGATGAACTACCTCCTCAGTTCCGAGAACTTGTTTATACTATGGTTTTTAGCTCAAAGTAGAAAAAGAGTCCTCAGGTATCAGGAGCTCTAAACTCAGAGGGATATAGGAGAAGGAAATCCTTGACCAAAGAGAGGGTTCCATTCCTGGGCTAGCAGAATAGAGACTGTGTAGATTCCACTGGACTTTCCAGCGCGGGGCAGAAGAGAGTGTGTGATAGGAAGTTTCTGTGGGATTTGGGAGGTTGGGGTAATTATGCTGAGTGTTGGGTGTACTATGCTGTGCCTTTTGCAACTACCACTCAACTTCAGAGAGCCAGGTCAGACTTGATTTAGTGATTTCTTCTTCTACAGTTCCTTAAAACAAAGAAACAATCAAATTAGAAATGGAAGACTCTCTATTGGCTCCTTAAACCCTGCAACCATCCAACTGGAAGAACTCACTCCTTCATGCTGCCAGAGCAAGACAGGTTGTGGTTGATAAGAGATGATGTCCACAGTTGATAACTCAAAATGAGTTAATTAGTGCCTAATTGCTCTTAAAGTAGGCCTGAGGTTTGTTCAGGAACAATTTCTCTCAAAATTCCCCCCGCTTTTTTTCCTCCCCAGGCACTGAGGATGGAAAGCAGGGTTCTTTACCACTGAGCAGCACTCCCAGCCCTTTTTATTTTTTATTTTGAGATGGGTTCTCACTAAGTTGCTGAGGCTGGCCTTAAACTTGTGATCCTTCTGCCTTAGCCTCCCAAGTCACTGGGATTACTTGCATGTGCTACCACATCTGGCACCCCTGGTTAGTTTTCTAATGGCCACAGTGTCACTGAGGTGTAAACACAGATAAGAGAACAGAGGGACTCTTTCAGGGAAGGGGGGAGGAGGGTCCTGGGGTGATCAAAATCAAAATGAATTGAGGTCTGAGTTCTGGAGTCTTGGCAACAATAGGGACAGGTGGGCGGAGTGAGCACTGCTCAGTGCCCCAAATGAAGGCCCCTAGAAATGAAGGGAAAGGAAGGTCTATTGCTGCCCTGATTGATCCCTCAGTGAACCTCCTCCTGCAAAGGAGAGCAAGATGCAGTGAGAGGAGGGGACATTTTAGCAATGTCCCAGGAACTGGGACATTTTATCCTGTGACTCTGAGTTCCTGTCAACTCCTGATCTTAAAAGTACTTCAAGTGCATCACTGCTGGGGCGAGGTGATCCAAGACCATGGCATCCTAAGGATCACTTCTGACAAAGCCAAGGGGAGAAGAAAAATTTGTCCTTCTCCTTCCCTTCCTGGAAACTGTCAAGCAGATAGGGAACATCAGGAATCCTGCCAGCGGTCCCCTGTTCTAAGAGGACAAGGAGCAGCTGTTGATGCTAACTAATGCTTTGGAGGAGCTCCCTAGGGCAAAGAACCAGGATTTGGAGTTCTACTTTTCACATTGTTTCATTAGAAGCAGCTTGCTGTGGACCCAGAGGAACTCAGATGTTTTAATGAGGAATATCTGAATATTATCGACTGCTTGGGTTGTTGGAGTCTTGTCTTTTTTTTTTTTTTTGAAAAATCATTTGAAAAAACAAACCCCAAACAAATAAAACCATCCCTTATTCTAGTAATTTAGATACAAGTTCTGAAACACTAAAGATATAAAATTTAACCTTCTTCCCTTGAATGTGTATGCTCTGGAATAACTTTACTGTATTTGTTTACTCAGATTCATCAGGGTGCTAATAACTAGTGGAATTTGGGTGGATGCTGTTGGTCAAGGGTAGCAATGCGAAGCAGCGGCTATAAAGATATGACCTGATTTCTTATGACACTGTTAATTTGGTGAGGAAAACATGCACACAACTCACAAAATGAAATGAATCATGAGAAAATGAGGGCAGGGAAATGCTGTGAGCTAAGTGTCAAAGTACTTGCTCTTTAGTTGTTCAAAACTGATATTTAGGGGTGCAAGGAAATGGCGACCTTGGGGGTGGGCTTAGGTGTGATGAGTCATATTTAAACCCTACCTAGAAGCAACCAGTAATAAATGGACCTGGTGACCTGGCATCAAATAAATCGATTTAACTTTGGCACCCCATGTTTCCCCTTGGGAGGTTCCTCTGCAAGTTATAGGTATCAATGCTTGAAATAAGGAATTTTCACTTCCTTCACGTTAAGTATGAGTAGAGCTGTGTGACTGACATCAAGCTTCATAGGCAGGCACTCTGTTTCAGGAAGGAACACTGGGGAAGAAATAACACTTTTTGACATTTCAAGGAGGCCTCTCCGTGTGAGTTATTGCCAAGCACTTGATGGTGGCCGCATTTGTTTACGCCATCCCTGCACCACCAGTGCTGCATTCATTGTTTGCAAAGCTCTTTGGGATAATTTGTATATGAAGGATTCCATATAAAAATCAGTGTTTATTCCTTTCTGTATTATGCTTTTGGAGCCTGACACATAAGGGTGCTTTTATATGCAGCATGCAGGAAATTAAGCACTCAACTCCTATTAACACCACTAGAACTGCGCTTCTGGTATTCTAGCTGGAGCCATGGCAAGAGGCTCACAGGTATGCGAGTAAATTGAAACAAAGACAGGGTACAACTCAGATATTTATTCAGCTGTTGAAAGTTTTATGGGCAACCAGGCTACAAATAATGTGAATTATTTTGCTGAGTGTTTGCTGGAGAAATGGAGCTTAAACTATACTTTTCATTTTATTTGTGGATGCTGTGTGTGTGTGTGTGTGTGTTTGTGTAGCGTGTGTGTATAATGTGTGTGTATGTGTGTATAAATAATAAAATTTCCACTATCAGTATCTCATTATCTAGAAATTTCCACTAATTGGAGTAATTGTGATTCATTGAGGAAATGATGCTATTAATCTATATCATAAGCTTGAAACACTGCAAAATCCTGTAGCTCCTTCAGAATCTTAAGAAAGACAATAAATTGAGTCTTATTGAGTTTTGATGTTTATTGCTTTTGAATTCTTTAAGCAAAGATAATTCCTGTGACATATGTAGTATATTTTATATTTAGATCATGTTTAATAAGATTTTGCAGGAGACAAATACACATCTCATGATAACAGCAAATAACTAATCATGTTCTGTAAAGGTATACGAACTACTAAAATATTATAGTCTTATATGATATCTATAATGTATAATATGATATATAAATATGTACATATAAACAGATACATAATATATGAAACAATTTTGTGGCTCTTTTATGACATAGCAAATCAAAATTGTGCTGATTGAAGCTTGTAAAATTATGGTCAGTTTTTCTTACTTGCAATCTAATTAATAGAAAACCCTTTGGTTTAAATAAAAAATGACAATACAGCAGCCAGGTGGTGTCAATGGACTGTAGATAGAGACCAAGAATGATTTAAAGGTCTCATCTATCATGTCCATGGTGTTATCCTACAAAAACCCTTCTGGGTGCATTACACCTCTGTGTTGGATCCTGAAGTGTGTCCACAATGTGAGTTTCTCATGTCTGAGTGATTTTAAGGTAATAGATTATGATTTTCCCATGATGACCCTTGGAAATGCTATTTAACTTACATAACCCAAAAGTTCACAGACCTCATCAGCCTGTGGGTTCAAATGAGGTCACTTATTATTGATGCTATAATCACAATGGTTGTGTGACTTTGGGAAGTCATTTAACCTTTTAAAAAACCTGTTAGCTCATCTGTAAAATGAGGATAATAATAAGACCAACGTCATTTTGTCTGCAGATTAGAGGAGATGATCCATGTAAAGCTTATAGCAGAGTGCCTAGCACTTAAGAGCTTAAAAATAAATATTGCTAATAAAGACATTACTCTATTTATTGACTGATTGATTCTTTATTTTTAAAAAGAGGATTTGAGGTGATAAAAATAAAAGATAGTGTAGGGATTATATATTAATTTTATTTATTTTGACTAAAGTTTCTTCACAGCAAGTATCTGAAAAGAAAATAGAAATCATTAGAATAGCTGTCAAATTTTCAAAAACTAAATTCCATACATGCTAAGAAGTTGAATCTTAAAAGGTGAACCATATAATACATCTTTAAGAAGTCACCAATTTGTATATTTTGAAGATAAATTCAGTTTCACAGTTCTTTCTTGTCTGCAACATGACTAAAATACAGTTTCATTTTTCTATCAGACTGAATTGCTATCAGATTTTTGTAAACCGTTTACTCTGTAAAAATGCTTTGTTCTGGAAAAGACAAGTGCTGGGAAAAACTCAGCAAGACTGCATAGCTTGTTCTTTGAAAACTAGCACTTGATAAGGGTGTTAGCATGAGATGTAATTCCACTTAGTAAAAGGATCATTGAACAGAATGGAAGCAATGATTAAACCATAATTACACACTGTAGCTATAATTATTTTGCAAAAAGGAAGGTACATATTACAAATAAAGGAAATATTAAAACAGAGGCATACAGAGGAAAAAATATCCATTACTTAGAATGAGTAAAAGGAGAGGTGATCAGAATGTGTAAAAATCAATGAAAATAAAAGCATTTTGGAAATATTTACAGTGAAATAATTGGATGAATGGAAAACATAGTTATGACTCATCAACACAGTAAAACTCTCTTAGGGTATTTTGCAATATAGAAAGTAGGAAAATGAAAAGAATAAATGTTGAATGAATGAATCAATGAAAGCAAACTGAATTGAAGAGGTCAGTGTACTGTCACAAGAAAACAACCAAATTAAGACATGAGGTTTAGAATAATGTTCACTTTTCAATTTACTATCTTTAAGGTCTTATGCTGATTGCTTATGTCTTCTCTTTAAGAACAAAAAATGTACATAAATGATGAATAAATAAATAAATAAACGGAATAGTAAGCAATTTGGAAACTTATTAGTAATGAAGAGTTTATATTAAAGATAATGGTAGAAAAGAGGAAACAGTAATCATTTGCTTTTCTAGAGATAATATATTGCTTTGTTATCATCAGGCACGGAAGACTTTCTTGCAGAGGAAGGGGGCAGCCTTGGAGAACCATGGCAAGGCTGGAGATAAGGGTTGGGTGCAGCGGAGAGAGAAAGGTGGCAACCATGGGAATGCAGTCAAGACTGTATCAGAAACCAGGAAGATACAATATGGAGTAGTGGGGGGGGGGTTGGGCCTGTGGGGCTGTACATAGCACTTGCAGCAGAGGAGGGAAGAGTGGACTGCCTAACCAGCTGACAGGTGAAAGGGTAATGTGATCTGAACAAGGACATCATGGATTTTAGAACCTCTAAGCCCCATTTTTTTTTAAAATGACAATAACAAAGAATCCAAAATACCTAACACAGTTTTTTGGGAGTGGGTGTCAAAGTACATGACCATTTGAGTATTTCCTTGCTTAGTTATTAGTGATTGTGTGTGTGTGGTGGGGGATGTGTATTGCTAGAGATGGAATCCAGGATCCCATGCCAGCCAAGCACCCTATCACTGAGCTATACCCCCAGTCCTTAGTTATTATGGTTTTATTTGTACTTAGTTTTATATAAAAGCAGTAAGGGATTTTAACCTGGGATAGGATTGTGGTCTGTAGATGTCAAGGAATTAGTATCTAATAGATGATCATTAGCTTCCAGAGGGCCTCCTAATTTTTACCTGCTTATGAAGGTCCCTTTCTTTAAACTGGTATCAATCACTGCCTGATCCCCAGAAGTTGTAACCTTGTTCCAAAGGGAGCCATCTAGTCAATGGTGAAAGTCACTTCTACAGACCCCGTTAGTGTTCATAACAAGCCAGCAGTCACCACATTCAATAAAGCCAACAGGATTTGTATCCCTAAAGCAATGACAGAAATGAGTTTACAGATATCTCAACTGCCCTGTGCCCTGTGGCCATTATCCTTTAACTTTCTCAGATGAAGAGCACACAACTAACCTCCTGTATCTCATGATTTAGAAGCTCTGGCGGCCCCTGAAGAAGAAAAAAATGCCTTCCCGCTGCCTGTATTGCCACAGTTTGCTGTGGCTGGACAGCCTTCGAAATTAGAGCTTTGCTGCTGCTCCTTTTGGTGTGTGGTCTTTTTACAATTTGCCAGTTTCTTGCAGTGTGTCAGATTGCTACAATCTTATCATTTTCAAAAACTCATCATTACTTGTTCTCTCGGTGTAGATCATTTGTAGTTATGAGGAAAATCTCCCTCTGCTTTTAATCTCACACTGGGGTAGAGTTTCACGTCTGACTTCTCAAGTGCACTTCCACAAAAGAGAAATAAATAGGCATTCGGAGTCTCTCAAAACCAGAATGCTATCATAATTTTTTATCTTTTGCCACTCAAAACTCAAGGGTGGGTAGAGAGGTGTTTTCTTTCTCTCATACTGAATTACTATTAAATATAAGTGTTGAATTTGAATTGACCAGGCAAAGAGGCAAAGAGGCTAAAAAGTGCTTCTGGATAGTCTTGCTTACACTGAATGGAGAAATAATTGTGAAAGTGAAAAAAATCACACATGTGTGTGCACATATATGTATGTATTTATGTGCATGTATGTGTGTATGTGTATATTTAGGTGTGTGCTTGTATCTTGCTATCTGTATTTATTTATTTATCTATACCTAATATTCTTATTAACATAAAGGTTGCCAGAACAGATGGAGAGTATGGAATAGATTATCACAATTCAGATAACAATGACAGAGTTCAGGTAACATAGACTTAGAGGACTTCACATTAAGTATTTGTTCTTCTGCTGGATCTAGCAAAACCTAGCATCTAATCTGACATTGCAAAAATCAGATTCCACCTATGATGTTATATTAAAATGCTGGAGTAGCCCTTTCCTTTCACAATGGTGACCCAAAATATTTAGCTCCACTTAAGAAGATTTGTTTGGGGGAAGTCTAGGGATATAATAGAACACAGAAAAAGCACATACATGCATGCACATGTGTATACATGTGTGCATGTGTGTGCATGCAGTGAATCAGGGAGGCCTAATGAATTTCACAGATGGCCTTAGGAGGAGCTATTTTGGTCTGTTATTTGATGAATAAGGAAAAATAGCCAGGAACAGGAAAATTAAACCATAGAGAAAAATACTGTTTACTCTGGAGTTTTATTATGACAAAAAGCTAGACAATTAGACATTATTGGGTAAAATTCGGACATTATGAAGGTACATTTCTTAGAGCTCAGAGAAAATGTGAGTATGATTCTCTGACCAAAGACTATATAAGGGTAGGCACATATGTAAGATGAGAGATTCTGCTAGGAAAAGTCTCACTTGCCTTTAAAAAATAATTTCAGATAAATAAATAAAATGGGGCAGCATTTTGACTCATCAGATGGATATAGCTGCCCACGTGCTTCCAATGAGCTCCAGACATGTAGTAAACATGGAGAGAGGGGATAACAGAACAGTGACATGGTCTTATTGACTGGAGCAGCCATTTGCAGGGAACACAAAAACTATATTACATACTTGAAAAACAACTGTTTACCTTTTTGAAAATAGCCGAACGAAGAGTGAACAAAAGCAACATTCTCTTGCTTTGAGCAGATAATTATGATGTTAACTGAGAGAAAGCAGAACCATTTGCCTTCTCTTTATCTCCACCCAGGAGAATAATTTCAGAAGGGGAAATGGTATAATAAACCTGTATTGTGATGGAATTGAGGTCACAAAAAGCCAATCCCTTAATCTGAGATGGGTGGCATAGAGAATATTGAAGTAACTTGAAGATCCAAGTTTGACTCAATGCCTACTGTTTGACCACATTCTATACAATTCTCTGCTAAGCACAACAAGATATTCAGATAGAAAAAAAATAACCCAAATGCTCCTGTTACACGCCTGACACCCACGTTTGGTGTGTTGGTGGGAGGTGGGAATTGGATTGGAAAAAGCAGGAATTTGCCCTTGTGGATAATTGGTAATTTGGTGTTTAAGTCAGGGGTTGGCTACTATCGCACACAACTCCTCTGACTTGCTGGTAATAATTCACATGTCCTTGTATCTGTATTGCTTAGTAACTTCAGTAGTTTTTAACTAACAGTTTCTTCAAAGGGAGGATTTTGCAGTTTTGTTATTAGTACTAGTATGTCCAAGCACATTCTCTAATAGACATTGTTTTGAAGACTATGATTTTCCTCTGTTTTTACTTGTTTGAACAGAAGTTTAAAGGTTTATCCCCAAGAATCTGAGATAAATGGCCCAGAATCCTGTTTAGTTATTTTGATTGTAGACAATTCGTTGAATTGATTTCTTCATTCTAGTTCAGGATTACCCAAGAAGCAAATGAAACTCAGGAAATAATGACATTCTTCAATTCTTCAGTTTAATAGTTCACCAGCTAGGAAGAACTCTATGTCCAGTTAGACTAAGAAGGTGTCACATAAATGTACAAAACAATGTATAAGACAGTGAAGAAAAGCAGAGGCCACTGAACTTTATATCTCTGCCCAGCTGCAGCATTACTCAGAATTTACAGTTGTGCCAACCTGCCTTTGCATCTTCAAAACATTTCCCCAAGTATTATAGGATTCTCACATAAATACTGCTGCCATAAGTATCATCAACATTTAGTAGCTGTTTTTCAAGAATAGCCAAGTGACATTATTATGGTCTGTCATTAAACCCGGGTTGGTATGGAGGAGGCCAAAGTTGATCCTTGCAGATAAAAGATGAAGATTATACAGATATAGATAGCACTCTGCTATGTCAAAGAACGTGTGTATGTTTCAACATATTAGCATATTTGAGTAGTGTGTCTGTTTTGGTATAGTGCTTTTCACATAGTTCATTCAGATAGCCCTAATGAGAGAGGAGAGTAGATTGTATTTAGCTCATAGATACGTTTTTAAGCCTTATATCTATCTATCTATCTATCTATCTATCTATCTATCTATCTATCTATCTATTTTTGTTTGTGGTGCTGGGGATTGAACCCAGGGCCTTGTGCATGCGAGGCAAGCACTCTACCGACTGAGCTATATCCCTAGCCCTTTGTATTTATTTTTAATAACTTGTGTGAATTTTGGATCTAATTATTTAAAATTATTATATTTTGGATTTAAATATTTGAAATCATTAGAAATAAAATGATATTTCATTCCCATCTATTTCTCAGCTGCCTTAGCAAATAATCAGTAGTTTTCATACTTCAGCATATATAGGATCATATAGAATATTTGTTAAAAATATTTGTCTCTATCATCTCTCTGCCTTGGATTTTAATTAGGTGAGGGTAAAATAGAGCCTGGAAATAAATGCACCAGGATATCGATTCTGTGCAGGTAACTATAGCATATGAGAAATTTGGCTCTAGGAAGTAGCCCGGGGGTGTTCTGTTATCTCCCTTTCTTTACCAGCATCTCTTTACCAGCACTAAGATACTCAGTGAGTATTGGTTGAATGGATGACTCTATGAGAAAGAGTTAGTATCTAGAGTTGAGAAGAACACAAAACCAGAAGAAGCTGTAGCTTAATTTTGATAATGTGAATATCAAAATTAATAGATATTCACTATTAGAATATGGTATCAATAGAAGCATGTTCCTTTTCCTTAGTGGTATTTCTCATAATTAAAAATGTGTGAAAAAAATCCAAAAATAATTATAGCAATGATATAACAAAAAATGGGTATTGGGGCCCACAGAACGCACAATATAAAGAGTGAGCTATAATGTAAAATATTGAATTTAGTTAGTAATTATGAATTGATATTGTAATAACAGTACCACACTAATACAAGATGTTGATAACAGGAGAAACAGGAAAGGGGGATTTGAGTGGGCATATGAGAACTCTGTATTTAAACTCTCTATCAAAATTTTCTATAAATTGGAAATTGCCTCCAAATAGTTTATTTATTAAAAAAGAAAAAAGAAGATGAATAAAGTGAAATGTTGAGAAATGAACATAATCAATAGACTTTATCTAATGCTAGTCATAAGTAGCATCCTGAGAATAGGAGAGTGAACCTGGCTTGTTCGAGTTGGGAACAACACTCTTTTATGATTGTTTATCCATAACACTTCTAAAGAATTCTTTGAACTCAGCTTTATTATTAGTGAAATAAATTTTCCCATTTAGAAACATATGAGAAAACACAACAATCAATAAACAAGCATGAACCTTACAATAAACATTACCCAAGAATTCACCTTGTTATAAATTAGAAAATTGGTAAACATTCATGTGTGAATTTATAAGGGCAAAGGTGGAACAGAGCTGTAGGGAGGATAAATTCTACCAAGGAGTTTGAAGAATACGTTTTCTGAAATGAGACTTAATATAGCACTAGCCAGTCATGATTTGACAAGAGTGATGAGGCAGGAAGAAAGGGAAGGAGAGAGAGCAAGCTTCGTGGAACTGGGCTCACACATATTCAGCAGCTTGTTTTAGATGGAAAAAATAACAAATTTCAATTTATGTACAGTATAAGTATCTAAATGACTCAATGTAGAATAGTATTACAAACTCCTTCAAAATTATGCAGTCAGCACAACCTACAAATTTGAATTGTTTTGTTTTAAACTTTACCCATTTTCTCCATCCTCCATTTGATATGATAGCAATCCAGGATATGCCTCTATTTTTGTAGCTGTCATTTTTATGTATATTAATATAATTATATGCACGTATATATATATATACAAACACACACACATGCATTTCTCTACAAGTAGAAAAGAGATGTTTGCACTTAGTGAATGTGTGTATTTAGCTTTCTCCTCCCTTCCTCTATTGATATGGAGAATGCCATTTTCAATTTCATGAGGGTATTTTGTGTCCACACCTGAATAGGTGAAGTGGCTTATAGGTATTCTCAAAGCAAAAGTTCTGGATGTAATTGGCTCAGGCCAAATCCTTTCAGAAACCTGCTCATCACATAGTACAGTAGAATGTTTCTCAAACTTCAATGCATGAACAAACCATCTAGGGATCTTGTTGAAATGCAGATTCTGAACTGGCATTCTGGGGTGAGGCCCAAGATCATGCATTTCTAATAAATTCCACTGAGATGATGCATAGCAGGTGTGCTGAGGAGCTGCCTCTTATCTACCATATAACTGCTATTTGATCTCATCTTTTTACTTTTTACACTTTCATAGTAAGCTGTGGAATCTCCGGTGGTGAGGAAGAAGTCTGATTTTTTTTTTCATTGATCCTTTCAGATGCTTATTTAAGGATTTATAAATAGTTTGTTTTCTTCTACTTTCTGTCTATAAGGCAGGAGAGGATACAAAGTTTGAATGAACACTTCTAAAGACTGTACATGCTACAGCATGTGGCATGTGCAAGAGATTTGTGTGGTCAGGTAGTAAATGAAACCATGAGGGAGGAGATTTTTCTTCCTCAGAAAGACAGATTAAGGGCAACAAAAGTGGCATTTGGTGATTTTTAAACAGCAAATGAGATGTTCTTTGTACTCTTTTTAAAAAAGTAAATGGATAAGTTACCTGGTAATTAAAATTGATGTTTTCATGTGTGTAGAAATGATTTCTCAGTGTTTCATTCCTAAGGATTCTTTTGTCCTCTGCACATTTTCATAAGATTTCATGACTAAGCTTTTTACAGATAACATAAGACACCTCATGTCGTTATTTCTTCTGTAAATATATTTAGTACAAACACATTGATCAATGAATTCACTAAGACTGTCCACAATTCCAAATTTTCACACCAGATAAATGCTCTGACCTGCAGAAAGTGTTTTGCAGGAGAGCTAGTCAGGGGAGGGGAGGAGTAGGGAGAGAGAATAATGGGAAGGAAATGACAGTTCAGCTGAGGGAATTGTCTCTGGAGAAGGAAAATGTGTCCTGCTCCACAACCTTGCAGGTAGCATGTTTGGCTGCCACAGGAGCACATTATTTGTTCTTTTTCCCTGACACTGAACTAAAGAATGCATTGTGGGAAAACCCATCCTGACATATGACACAGTGCAAAGGAAGATCACAGCGTGAGGCAGCATCAAGGGTTTGACATGGCCTTGATGCACTCAGGCACAGCACGGGGTCGCGGGGATGAGTGGCTCTTCCAACGGAAGCCCTGGTGCAATTTGCACAATTCTCCTGAGAGCTCCCAGTGAAACCCCAAGCCCCTGTAAACTGGGCCAAAGAGGAGAGCAAAGACCCTACCCCCTGCCTGGAGACACACAAAAGGAGGCATTTCAAAAGGGACTTAGTTAAAAGGAGGAAAAATTATACACAAATATTAGAGGAAAATTGGAATGGATTTTTAAAGAGTCTAACAGTATAAATGGGAGCAAAGAGGGCGGGAAGAAAATTGAAAGCGCGGGGAGGGGGCACTGGATAAAGTACAAATCAAAGTGATGTGTTAAACTTTTCCTTTAAACTCTTCCTCTCTTTCTTTCCTTCTTTCTTCCTTGCTTCCCTCCCTCCCTTTTTCCCCCTCCCTCCTCCTTTCCTCCGCTTTCCCTTCCCTTTCCTTTCCTCCCTCCCTCCCTTCTTTCCTT
>PVHX01022254.1:0-28037 GCA_004024805.1 Geosciurus inauris | reverse complement strand
AAAAATCCCTTTTTAGGAAACTGTGACACATGGAACAATATGGATGAAGTTGAGGGCATTATAATAAGTGAAATAGCCAGTCATGGAAGGACAGAAACTACATGATGCCACTTACATGAGATATATAGAGTAGTCAAACTCTTAGAAACAGAAAGTAGAATGGTGGTTTCCAAGGAGTAGGAGGAGAAGAAAACACAGAGTTGTTGTTTAATGGGTACAGAGTTTTAGTTTTTGCAACATGAAAAAGTTCTAGAGATAGATTGGCCAACAATGTGAATACACTTAACACTATTGATGTACACTTAAAAATGAATAAGATGATAAGTTTTATGTCCAACTAAACTATAATTAAAACTTAAAAAAAATTAAAACAGAAAGAGCAAGTCAGAGAGATCTAGAACACCAAAAGGACTCAATGCACTATGGCCTTGAAAATATGAAGGGCACATGATAAGGAACTAAGGAGTCCTCTGGAGAATGGACCCACCCAGAAATCAGAAACCTAAGCCCAATAAACATATGGAAATATAAGAAACTGAATCCTGCCAACAACATGAAAGAACTTGGATGCATATTCATCCCCAGGATCCTTCATATGAGAGCCAGCATTACACATTGATTTCAGCCTAGCTCTCTTGAGAGACCTCAAGCAGAGAACCTAGTAAATCATATATAAATCTGTTAAGCAATGCATGAATATGTAAGTCACTGAAACAAAGTCCCCTTCCTTCACCTCAGGCTTCTTCTTTCCATGAGCTATCTATCATCTCATCTCTTCTTTCCTTACAGCCATACTAGTTGATATTCAGTACTTCAGCTCTCCCACTGACTCTGCTTTCCTCCCAAGTATCAGTGACTTCCTTTAGTTCCCTGTCACAGTGGGCATCCTAAAAGTTTTATTTCACTTGACATCTGTGGCATTTGATGCTCCTCACTACTATATCCTATATGAAACTATTTCCTCCTTTGTATTTCATAATCCAGTTATCTCCTGGCTTCCCTCTTGTCTCATCTTCCCAAACTCCTTTGTAGATCCTATTCTCTCTAACTAACTTTCAAATTTGTTGTCCTCCAGGGCTCCATTACTTACCTAGTTTTTCTGTTCCATGTATTCTCCTAGGAGGATTTCATCCACTTTACATAATATGTAATGTGTACATATTATTGGCAAACATACTGCTCTGACTTGTACCTCTGGGCTAAACTCAGATCTACAATATCCAATTGTGCATGGAACATTTTCACTTAGTAACCACAAAGACCTTCAAATTTACTGTCAAAATCATGCTTTTCTTACCAAACCTGTATTTTTTCTTGTAATTGCCATCATAATGAGCATCATCTTCTGAACTTGGTCACCTAAACAGGAAGAAAATAGGTGTTGTCCATTCTTCTCTTTATCTCTCACCATCCCTGCCCAAATCCAACACTTCCCAATCCTGATTGATTTGACCTCCCAAATATCTTTTGAATCTAACCCCCACCCTTCTATGTCTATTGTTACTTTCCTAGTTGTGCACTTATAATTTCCCATTTCATTACAGCAATAACTTCCTAACTTTCATCCTAGCCCCTAAATGGCCTCCCTATTTTTAGTTTGTCCCCCTGCAATATATTCCCAAGTGGTCTTTCTAAAGAGTCAACCTAATAATATCACCTTGACTCAACTTCCTTAATATTTCTGCATTTTTTTCGTGACAAAACTCAAATTCTTTTTCTCAGTAGGTAACAGCCCACATAATATGGCACTTACCTAAATCCCCAGCTCCTCCTCCATGTACTTTTTGCTTAGAATATACTAACTTACTCTAAATTCAGTAACATATCAAAGTGTTTCTTATTTTTATTCCTTTGGACGTGCTATACTTTTTGTTCACTACTTCACCAAGTCATTCTTCAAATTTTAGCCTAATTATTACTTTTTAAAAATCTCTTCTATTTCTACCATTGCATTTTATGGTCTCCTCTTTTCTGTTAACTTTGTGCACTATACAAACTGTACAAACTGACAATACTACCTTCTCATAGCTCCCATGATAGTAATTATTGGACTTCTCTGACTCCACCATTGGAGTGTATATTCTCTGAGAGTAAAGAATGGGCCTCATTGACTCTGTATGCCTGATATCTTAGAGTCTCTTGCATATATCAGAATAATAAATATACTTTAATGTATGCATGCTATGTGAGTCGTGCTTATTCACTGATCATTAAAAACTAATCATATTTGTAAAACGATGCCAACACAAAGATATTTTGCCATCCTGGTAATAGTAATAATAATGATACTAGCTATAATTTACTATAAGCCAGGCACTATGCCATTTTTCCTTTGTGAGTTCATTTACACTTATAGCATCCCTAGAACATTTACAAACAGATAAATACTATAAGTATCCCCATATTTTAGATGAGCAAACTGAGGCATAAGGAAGTCAACTAATTTTTCCAAAATCAATAGAAATGAAATCAGGATTTGAAATCAGATCTGACTTAGTGACACCAAACTGCCAACTATATATAACAAGCTGTATAGATAGGTGAGATTTTTAATTATCTGATGTACCACACCAAAATTTTAGTTCAGAAAATTCAGTCACGATAGGTGTATATGGTGAATGTGAAAATGAAGTCACAATAAAAACCGAATCAATCTTCTTTTTTTTTCTCAACAGAAATGAACATGTATACCCACACAAGTAAGTGAACACCTGTCCTCCCAGCTATTCCAACATTTGTGCATGTGCATTCAAAGAAAAGATCATAAAGCAAGTTTCAGACAAAATTTTGAAAAGTAGTTTTTTCTTTTAATCATGCTTAAAGTTTTTAAATTTTAAAAAGTCAAAAAGGGGTATAATGAATTTGCCAAATGCTTCATGGGACTGGGTGAGGATACAGAGGAGCAGATTAAGCACTGAAGACTCTGAGTCCTCATTGCATTTCCTAGCTTTGCAGCATCACTTTGATCTATCTTATTTATCTTACTCTTTTGTAAGATTTTATTTAGATTAAAAAAAATAAGTATTTCTTTAAATAAAGTTTGAGAGCCATTTAGATTGGGAAAGCAAATTTTCTAGGACTTTGTGTACTAGTGGATTAGCCCAGGAAATTTTCCTTCTGGGGAATTTCCTTTTGTACCCTCTTTGCACATCTGCTCCTTGAAACAAACCCTCTTTCTTCTGGTCAACAGATTCTCCCCTAGATTTGTTGAAGGCTACAAGCCTGAAGTATTAAATAGGCTTATTCAGTCTGATTGTATTGCAACAGTTTGAATTTAAATACAAATATTATGTTTGAACTATCTGAGTAGGATTTTCAGGTGGATTACTCACACATAATCATAGCTCTAGAGTTACAGTCCCTGTGTTTATATCCTAGCTGTGTTACTCTAGAGTTATGCGACCCTAGGCAAATCACTTAACCTCTTCGTATCTCCATTTCCTTATTTGTGAAATAAATTTAAAAATAGCAACTACTTTATCATTCTGTGGTAAGGATTAAATGTGTAAGCATACATAAAGCTCTTTGAAGAGCCCCTGACATATAGTGTCAGTTCAACAGTTGATAATTGTTATACTATTAGCATATAGGTAACCAAAAATTGGGATGCCTGGACATCTTCTATAAGAGTTAGCACGATTCCTAGGCAGCTCCATGAAAATAAGAGTTCTATGGTTTTCTCTCCTCAGCAGCCTAAAGCAACACAGTTTATATCTAGTTCTTGCCTATATGGAGATTCACCAGCAGGACTGCAAATTCTTACCCGACAAATCATCACAATGCCCAGTTGCATAATAGTCACAATAAAGAATGCAACAAAAACCCCAAACACATTGAGCAGAGACACAATTCCCTATGTTCCCAGGCTGCCCAGCTAGTCTTGGAACAGCACAGCAATAAAGGGCGGAGGAGGTATCTGGCATCAGGGGCCTGGGATGATACACCTGACTCTCCTTTGGTATTTATGTGATGTGGAAGGAATCCAGAAACTCCTGGATGACTCGTGGAATGTAGACCATGAGTACTGGCTGATGAACTTACTAGAGGCAAATATGGGCTAAGCTGGGGATGAAATGAGTCACTAGCAGTCTGAAGCACCAGAAAGCAACAATATGGGATGGGACCTGATCAACAGGAGGTGATAGTCAAGCTCCTTGGGAGCCATAACTATGTATCACCTATCCTGGAAGAGCAGAACCTGAGTTACAAGTTAAAAATCTCAGTAGTAGATTTAATATGAATAGAAGCTGACTCCCAAATACCAGTTGAGATAAGCTTAACCAGAGCACCAGAGCAAGCAAAGGACAATATGTGAATCATTCACCTCCTTAGCACTTTCTAGACATGAAAATCTTCCTCTGATTCTATATCCCATCAACTCCTTTGAGGAAGAAGTTAGAATATTTGAAGTGACTATTCATCTAAAACACACAGAGTTACCTTGAAGGTAGAAAGTTCATATTTTTTTTTAACATTGCCAGAAACTCCAAAGCAAGATGAAATTAGTCACCAAAAATTTTTGAAGCACGTAGTTTAGCCCATGTGAACAGTAGATGATCAAATTTGACCCTTCTGTAGTATAACTGAATATGTATACTGGTATGGGGACATTAACAGTCAATGTTTTCATGCTGTAGAATTTGAAAAGCCTTCCCATAACATTTCAGGTGAATTTTGAAGAGCAAGCAGGAATTATTCAGCTATGAGGAAGCAGAACTGTATTTCAAGAAATGCAAATAATAATAATGATAACAGCATCAACCAGTCAAGAAACACTGGTAAAATCAAGTATATAGTATGCTCAAGGAGAGTAAAGTTGTCTAAGAAAAGGACTGATTTTAGGTGCAAAGAGAAATCAGGTTGTACAGGTAGGCTGCAGGGCACTGCCTGTGGCTGTGTAGAATATTTTCTGCAAGGGCATCTAAGTGCTTGGAGGCCAATAAATGCCTGTGCCCTGTTCTTCAAAGGCCCTGTGTACCCTGAAGCAGTGAGAGGTACACCTGAGGATGCAACCACCTTTATAATTCACACAAAAGTGTGGTTTCACTTGCTAAGCTTTAAACCTTAAGGCTTCCAATGCCCAAGCATGTGTGCCTTCCCTGTTTTACACAAGGGAATCGTGTAGCAAGGATCCTTTAAATATGGTCATAGTATGGAAGGTTATGAAAGTTACTTTAAAGAATTTGGACTTTAAATAAGAACAATGAAGAGCTACTGAAGGTTTCTGGGCAGGGTTGTGACATGACGAAAGAAATAATTCCAGCAGCAGCTGTATGCAGGGTAGATTGGAGCCAAGAGACTCAGAAGTTACTGCAGTTGTCCAGGCATGAAGCAAAAACGGAGATTCGATGGTATCCATGGTAACCAAAAGGGAAAGATATAAAAATTATTTTGAAGGCAGAAACAACAGGACTTGATTACTGATTGGATATGAGTGTATGGAAGAGGCGGCAGTAATAAATGACTCCCAGGTTTTGTGCTTAGGAGGCTATGAGAATAAATCTGAAAAAAAGGACACTAATCAGGAAGGCTGCTTTGAGAGGAAAAATAGAGAATATGGTTTAAGGCATGTTGAATTTCATATGATGATAGAATTCATAAATGGAAAAGCTCTCTCTAAATTTAAGAGGGTAAGACTAGGACATTTTTCCTTTTTATCACTATTTTTCTCTCTCCATGATTTTGAATATATCTGAGGTTCTTTTTCTTAGGGATTATAAACTGTAAGGAAGATCATCATCACCATCAACTTTGTCTTCAAGCTAACACAAAGTGTTATTCAGCATCTATTTGTGTTTGTCACTTGTAGGCACAGTTCCTCAGAACAGATTTTGTGTCCTTGAGAAATTTCCAATCAGAGACAGCTAATATTTACAAGATCGATATGCTGAAAACAGTAAAGGTAGTATAATAATCATTGAACAATACCTACATAAGATTAAAAGTAGTGTCCATACTCTACAGGAAGAAACAAGGGAAGAGGCAGGACACTTCTAGATAAGACCCATGGCAAGATGTTGGTGTCTGGAGATAAAAAGGAAATTATCTAGAATTTCTGCTTTGGACAGGGTTAATTTAAGTCATCATCTCCTTAGAAAAGGAAAATGGATTTGGGATGTTGTTTATATAATAATTATTATTTTCACTTATCTAGGACTTAACGTCTTATACTCATTATCTCATCCTCTCCATGGATTCCAGAACTTGTGCAAGATCATATAGCTGTTTTGCAGGAAGGTTGCACCTGAAACTCAAGCTTCCAGTACACCAAATAGAATCACCTGAATGAAGATGAGAAAGACCACAATGTTTCATTAGAAAATCCAGCTGCTTCTTAGAAATATCAGAGTGTAAGAGCCCCAAATGACTATTGTTGAGGGCAGCTTTTTTGAAGTTCTCCTTCCCTGCCTTTTATAAACATAGGCCCATCTGCATAAAACATCCCAAGAGTGATCAGCTTGTTTCTCCCAATTTGAGCAGCATGTCCCTTCACTGGTCATTTCTGTTTGTCTCGGCCTCTGTTTCTGCATGTCACAGACAGGGCGTTGTTAATTGCATGAAAACAGATGCCATATTGTCTCTCACTATATTAAAGAAGAGGGTTGACTTTGAGCAAAGAGAGGGAAAGAAATGGCATGTTTCCTTTCTTGCTTTTCCACAATATTAGCTTCTACTATGGTTTGACATTATGGGTCAAAATCTGGGCTCAGATACCAATTTAAAAAGCAATAAATAAACAGAAGACTAGCAGAGTAGACAAAAGGAAACAGTGGGAGGGAGGAGGGGAGAGAGAGAGGAAGTACTGGGGACTGAAATAGAGCAAATCATATTCCACGAATGTATGATTATGTCAAAATGAACCCCACTATTATGTATAACTATAAGGCACTAATGAAACATTTTTGAAAATCTGGACTTAGAATCAGGTAGTCTTGTTCATGGTTTTGGCCCATTGAGGACCAGTTGTTTGCCGTTCATATCAGAGTCTGCTCTGCTGTTAAAGAGATTTAGTAAAGGTTTATGTGAAAGTTGAGGAGATTAAAAAGCTTAATCAGGTTGCTGCTTATGGACATAGGTACCACTCAAAGTCTGGTGGTACTGGTAGAGTCCCCTTCTCACCTTTAGAATAGTCTGAATTTGTTTCTCTGCAAGTTGTAGACATAAAACCTTCACTTTTTACTTACATAACATGTTTTCTTCAAGTTCCCTTTAAATTGTTCATTATACTAAATAGAAAGACTTTTTTTTTAAAGGATCTTTATCTTTTTCAACCAGCTCAATGTATGAAAGCTTGATTTCTTTGCTACCCACACAGTTTCCTCTGGGGCCTTAGCCTTACCAGTATGCTATGACTCACTGCTTTACTTTTCATAAATAGATGCTAAATACTGTCCCTGATTCTTTTGGAAATGGCAGATAAAAATATTCAAGGAAAAAAATTAACTAATGTAGTTAGATTTGAACTATGCAATAGATTTCCCACCTCCTCTTTTTTCTTTCCTCTTTCTCTTTTGTTTTCTACTCACCAGCCTGCTTGTCATAAACAGTGGTTGTCTACCTCTGTCAGATAATACTGTTCTCTTTATTTCTCATTCTCCACAACATATAGGCTTTTATTGGGAGGAAGAGGAGGATGCATCTTTGGTTCAAGCAGCCTATCCTTTATGTGGCCATTCTCCCCCAGATTGCATTTTTTCCTTTCCTATTTATTCTGTCCTCCCCATGGCTAGGTCAATCTGCTGTCACCATTAGCCCCAGAAAAAATTACTTTATTTCACCAGAGACTTTTTGTGTTATCATTTTCTTGGTTGCAAAGACTTCTCAAGGATCAGATACAAGGAAAACAAAGATAAAAAAAACAAAGATACCCAGGGAAATTTCAAGTTAGGTTTGAGCAGAGAAATTGGACCCAGTGAGAACCTTTACATTCCAATTAAGATGGTGGCTTCAAGATAGTAATGGAAAAGATACAGAGAGCATGCAGTGGGCATAGATGCCATGTACTTTCAAGAGCTCTCTGTTAGAAGACTGTTTCCCTTCTGTTACCAGACTCACAATTTCTGCACCTTACCAGCAAAGGCACTGACTTCCTTTGTCCTAGACTATCTTTTCAAGGATGTTTGTATAGAAAGCAGTCGTAGAAGATAGGATACCTGCTTCCAGAGCAAAGAGAAGTCAAGCCTACTGCCCATTTTAATGGATTTGAGTTCTTTAATTTCCAAGTTCCCCTCTTGACCTACAACCACTATCTGTACAAATGTTACCTGGCCCTCTTCACATCACCTGTAGAAACTGGAGCTGAGGAAACTATCACACACTAAAAAATTCTGATATACTGCCTATTGCTGTTACTCTGAGTAATAAAAGTCCTTTCTTCTTGGCCCAGGACTCTTGTGTCTTCTGCCAGCATCTATGAAACTAGAAGACCAATGTACTAGCTTACAAATAGGAAAAAATCTCAACCCTTCATAGTTCTTGACAATTTCCAGACATTATAATTTTTAGGCTGTCAGTAAGAATATTGCACAGATGGAAACTTAGAGGCTAAAATTTCTCCTCTATCAACATCTTGAAATAGTTAACTACACCTCTCCCTCTCCCTCCAGCTAGTCTAATGTACCTTCTTAACCTCAGTAATGATGGGCTCTAATGGCCCATTTATCCAGTAGAGTGGATTTCTAAAATCCATTTCCAGATTACAGTTTGTGTGCCAGGATTACATTTGTTTTTATTAACAGAGAAAGGAGTCAAGCAGCATATTAAAGCCGACATTTCAATCATTTAATCAACAAATACATTCCGAGTACCTTCGTACTACTGTGTTAAGTGCTGCATAAAGCAGTCTAAGTTCTTCAAGCATTTTAACTTCCTTCACTCCAATAAAGAAAAGCATCACTATAAAAAGTACCTAAATGCTCAAGCCACTCATTCAGGCAGTAACCAGTAGAAACATTTTTTATAAGAAATCTGTAGAAAGTATTTTCTCTTGTCTTTGCCTCTTCCAAACAGAAAAGTAATCTCAAGACCCATACTCAGTACCCTCCTGATTTTTGAAAACCTCTGACTTTTAGGGAACACAAAGACTGAAGAGTTCAAACCTACCAAGCCAATATCCTTTTGGTACTACTGATTTATAGTAATAATAAAACATTGCTATCTGTCATTTCCAGTTAATTCAAAACATAATGATGGTTATTTGTTAGAGGAAAGAAAGCAGTGAGTCATGGGGAGGCTTTAAGAGCTGGGAAAGAAGCCATGTGAAAACACACACACACGCGCACACACATACACACACACACACACACACACACGCTTTCACAGCAACTTGAATCGTGGCATTTTCAAAACAATGGTGCTTAGATGATAAATGCTTTTTACAGCTCAACAAAATCTTGCTCTGTCACTTCTCTTCAATCCTTCTGAGTCTGTGATCCACAGTTCAGTCCAGAATTAAACCTCAGTCCCAATAAAGAACTAACCACTTCAATTTTAACCAGTCTTCAAAGAGAGAAGTTAGAAAATCTGGTGCAGCTTGGTACAGCTTGCCGTGTGTCAAGAGGATGAGTGTGAAAAACTCACTGGGTTCTACTACCAGGGTATCAAGCAACAAGACATTAAGATGGTGAAGGATTTATAAGATAGGATAATCCCAATTTGCATTCTCTGCCACAGAGATAGGTGAGCCCCCAACAGTTCTTCCTCCTATGTTCTACCCCACCATTTCTGGCTTGTTCTTTTCAGCAACACTGCCTATCTTTATTGTGTCAGTTTCCCCTTAGAGAGGAGCTACAGATATTCAGCAGATAGAGAAGGCCCCCTGCTGCACTGCTGGCTATCTGAACCTCACTCCATCCTTGGAGGAGAAAAGATCTCTAGGTTTGCATAACCGGATGGGCAAAAACACAGTAAAGATCCCTGTGCACACAAACAAGATGGAGGAACAAGCCTAAACCTAACAAACCTTCATAATGGATACTTTTAGGTAATTATTGCTCAGAAGTTGTTTTCTTCTCAATTAAAAGCCAAACTTATTTCTATGTATCCCTTCACACTGACCCCACTGAAGGAGAGAGCTGAAAAAGAGAGAGAGAAAGAGGAGAGGAGAGGAGAGGAGAGGAGAGGAGAGGAGAGGAGAGAAAAAGAAAGCCACAGGCACAGGACAATTAAGTCATCTCCAGGTGACCAGAGCTGTGAGCCAACTGGATAAAAAAGAAAATCTCCAGAAGTTCTAGCATTACACAGATTCAGGGACTAGTACACAGAAAAAGGAATCATTGGAGCTGAATAAATAACAACTGATAGAAATTCATGTTAACGGGTGAATGCTAAGTGACTGCTGATATAGAGCCTATGAATTCTCAAGTAGTTTAAGAGCTGTAGTTAGAGAAGTGACCATTTCATAGCAGGTCTACAGAGAACATTGAATAGTGTGTCACATAAAAGACACTGTAAATCCCAATGCTGGAATCAGATAAAATAGTGAAAAGAGGGAGAAAATAACTGAAAACTAGTACATTTCTAATTATAGGCTTAATTGTTCTCAATTAATCCTTTTTGTGTTCATTTTAACATTCAATGTGATACCCCCATCATATATCATGATGAATGATTATCTGGACAGGATATTCCCAATGGCCAATCATAACTAGGACTCTGCTGAACAGTGTAGGAACACATTAGCAACAGCCCTTCTGGAGCATTATGTCTGAAGGACTATTCCTACTTGAATACATCACACTACATGCCGGAAGCAGCAGAACTGCAGAAGGGTCACAAGAGATTTTTTTGGAGTATATACCTCGCTTCATAGAGTGTATGACTCGACCCACTCACCCCCAAATCATCTCCTTCATCAGCCTGTCTTCTTTCTGAAATTCTTCACTCCCTTTGTTAAAGCAAACATTGTGTCAAAATGCAATTAGAAGGAAAGGGATGATTAACACTGTCAGCCCTTTGCTTCAACTTAGAACACTGATGAAGCCATTTCTCAGGTTAGTTAGCAAAGAATCTTTTAAACAGTGAATACATTTTACAAATCTCAAATTGGGTCAAGTGCTTGGACATGTAAAATGTAATTATAAATTTTCAACATTTAAAAAATCGCAGTAGACCAGAGGAACTGAGATCTTAAGTTCTTGTAGGCACAAAATGGGGTTGTATTAATGGAGAAGGTGGTAAGCAGGCAATAGATCTCGTAGAATGGAAAAACCAGCACGCAGCCATTGTTGCCAAGGAGCATCACAGAATTCACAGAGGATGGGAAGAGAGGAAAAGAAAATCAGCTGGACCTGAATAATAAAATGTCACAGGACTCCTGGTGACCCTAATGTTTCAACTTAGCCCTCAAAATTTTTGCTGCAGTCTTCAGAGGAAAAAAAAAAAGCAAAGGAAAAGTGAACAAAGATAAAATATCCTACTTTCTTGAACATAGAATATGGGGACAGTCGGTGTTCAATTCAGCATTTCCTGAGTCCCTACTCTGGACTAAGTCTTGAGCCAGGTGCTCTCCCTCCACTGGGCCAAAGACCAGCTGTAAAGTATGTGTTACCATAGCGACTCTCCAGAGACAACACCTCCTGCCCCACTTACACTGAGCCTTCTATTCTAAATATTCCCAAGTTCCCTCTCAAACAGAAATAGACTTTTCTTCACACTTACAAAAAAGGTCTGTAGTTGTTGATTATTTGTTTATGTATTGCCATAAAATTTAGCAATATTGTGCAAGAACTTAGCCCTTGGAAATAAAAAAGGCCTCCAATGGACATACAAGTCTTTTCTCTTAGACTACCATCTATCTGATATCTGGGCAGAATATCAATCCAACTCTGAATTCTATCAGCCTAAATAAGGTTTAATAATGTCTCTATAAAATAAATATCTCAGTCCCCACACATCAAAACATTATGAAAAGGCTAAATAGTTAAAATAAAAGTAGTAAGTAATATACCAATTGCAGTATGGTAATTCCTTTAATGAGCTGGGAAGCTCCTCACTGCAGATTTAACGGTAGAGCTGCACTCTGACCTTACCTCCTCAGCCACTGCTAACCTCAGGGCGCCACCTACTGTACCTCCCCTGCTACTCCTCGCATAATGGTCCCTTTGTGAGCTCCAAACATCCCAACTACCTAGGGCCAACCCTAATATTTATAAGTACCAATTGGACAAGTGTGTCTTGGACTGTGGGATAAAGCAAGAGGAAGGAAGGGCAACTTTGGAGCTGGGAAAAGAAAAACACATTTGGAAAGAGGATTTCAGATTTCTCCTCACCCCTAGAAACTCAATCCTGAGGATGGCCTAAAGGAAAATCTAACGTGACGTAAGGGCAGAAGAAAAGGGGCACCAGATTTTTTTTTTTACCCCTGACCACACACAGAAAAAAGAATAAGAGATAACCAGAAGGAAGGAAATAGCAATCTAGAGAGACAGAGCCAAGGAGACATTAAGGAACAAAAAAGCAGAGAAAAGAATAGAAACAGAGCCAGAAAGAAAGCAAAAAAAAAAAAGACTTCTTTTTCTTTGCATTCCTTCCTCCTTTTAAAACACTGGTTCGTAGTTTTATTGCATCACCCAGGCAAGAATTCGCTTTTGGAAATGTCTGACCTAACTGTTCACCGGTTCTATGATTTTCAGTGCTTAGCATTTTCATGCAATATGGGTCTTGGGAGCTGTGGCTCTCTGTCAGCATTCATCTCTGCTAGTGATTTTGCACAGATATTCATTTGTCATCATTGTTTTTTTGTTCCTCTTGTTCTTTGTTTGCTGAATTGGCTGGTGTTTCATTGAGGCCAGCTCTGCTTCTGTCTGTCCTCTGCTTCCTGACACTTCTTTGCTCACACTGCCTGATTGACATCTTTCAGAGTTGGCATCTCAGGACTCAGGCCCAAACAGGCTCCTTCTCACCTGTAAAAGTGCCATGAGACAGTGGAGTCTGGTCCCCCACGTAATTCTTGAAAGGGCAGGTAACTAAAAATTAAGGATATTGAAGAATAGAGTCATCATAGGTTATCTCATCCAATATTCCCAATAAACTATGGAGTTGAGAGAAGTAAAGCATTATTCAAGGTCAAACAATGCATAGCAAAATATGAACCTGTGTATTCCAAAGCCTATTCTCTATTCTTGGGTTTCTCTGCACAAGGGCTTTCACTCCAAGAGAAATGCTCTCCGACTTGCACAAGTCTACAAAACAGCCCACACTACTGATGCTGTTACATTTCTGGGTTTCCTTTTTAAAATGCATGTATGCTTGAATTTGTACAAAGGAAACGTAGCAATGGTGTAACTACCATGTAACCGCCAAGTAAATGTTATAGAAGAGTTATGAGAGATCCTTCAGAAAGCACTCAACAAAAATCCTGAGATCATCTATAAACACTTTTTTTTCCTCTTAGGAAGCAGATGACATCATTTTCTTTCTTACATAAAGGCATCAAGGCACTTATTAGTGCTTAACAACCAGCTCTCTGGAGGGGGAAAGCCCTGACTTGTAGTGTTTGCTGATTTCTGTAGTATAAATACTCCCACCATGGCCAACTTTAAACTACCATTGAATGCAAAATTGAGAAAGGTTGTGCATAATCAGCTCTTGTGAGCCCACACAAGCTGGCTCACTGGAGTGAGACTGCACATGCATACCCAGGAAGAAGGCCTGCAGGAAGTAACATGACTGGCAGGATAAGGGTTAAGAATGTCAGTTCTGAAGCCAGATTGTACGTAGGTTTCAAAAACCCAGCTTTGCTGTTACTAACTGGGAACTGGAGCAAATGATTTAAATATTGTATGTCTTGATGCACTCTTTTATAATGGGGGACTGTAATAGTACTTACCTCATAATGCAAATGCAAGAATTAAATGAACTAATAAATTAACAATGCATATAAACATGGCTGGCACAGAGTATTTAATAAATGTTATCTGTTATATATCATGTGTTTAGTAGTAGTATACCCTACCAAAGGTCATCTTTGCCATGTCACAAAGTACAGGAAAAGTAAGGATTAACATCACTGTGAGTTCACAATTTCAGAGCTGAGCAATTCAGTGACAGTAATGGAAATATTTTCACCCCTGAGAACAGTCACCTGTTCAGGTTCAGAGACTCAGCAACTCTACAGGCAACCCTACTGTCACCTCCCACTGGTGCAGAGAAAGCCATAGCAACTCTACAATCAGGATTGTTCAGATAGAAGAAAAGTTCCACCTTCAGGTAGAGAATAGGGAGTTATTCAAGAGCTAGATATCTTTGGCATTGAATTTCATTTGGAATAAAGAGGGAATAAACACTTTTTGTGACACTATGTCCTTCAGTATCCCGTAATTTCTGTTCTTGTTGTCAAAAGAATCTATATAATCTTACCCAGGAAAGTGATGTGAGGCCTTCCTCATTTTGGCAGTCACTAAGACATAAACTCCAAGTCAAAGAGAAAAAAGCAGTGAATTAACTAGACATATGACAGAATTAATATTTCTTTCACTTTCTACCTCTACTTTCTGAAAATGCATATAATTATCATTTCAATTCTGGCTCTACTCCCAATAAATTACTTTTAAGCTTTTACTACTTCATGCTTGGAATATTATGTCAGCCATCAAAAATAATGTCCATATTCCAGTTTTGTTCACAAGTTCTTTTAATCAGAGTTTTGGTCTAACACAGGTCAGGCACTACTCAAGAGACATGGCTGACATAGAAGTCCTGTAGGATCCATTGGATATGATCTCTGCCACAGGGAGCTAACATTAAGGAAGACAAGCAAGTCAACAATAAATAAACATGATAATTTTGGACTATAGACATTTCTATGAAGGAAATCGAAAGGGTGATATGGTAGAAAGGAGAGATTGAGGAGAGGCTTTTGGAGAAGGAGCTAGTCAGTTGAAGAACTGGTAGAAACATAATACAAGCAGAGAACTGGAAGATGAAAGAGCTCAGTATGTGGCTAGAACATGCTCCTTCTCTTCTGAATCCTCCCTAATACCCATTAACCATCCCGCCCCCCCAGTGTATGTTCCTAAAATGCCCTTTAAGAGTTTCTTTTCTTCCTTTAAAAAGTGAGAATGATTCCACATTTCCTAACAATACAAATTCCTTGGCAGGACTTTTGAAACCCTGTACACTCTCTCCCAGTCCACTTTCTTGTCATATCTGCCATCCGTCCTCTATGCCAAGTCTGCACCAAATTGGATTCCTCTCTGTTTCTCTTACACTGTTTCTCACACTTTTACTCCATTCCCATTGGTTTGAATTCACCACAAAGTCAAAACCTTTGTATTATTTAAGGATCAGTTAAGAATATTTTTCTCTCTTCATGAATATCTTTACAATTCTTCATACCACACATGATCAATACCAATTACTTATTGATCAAGCTGCCTACTGGTAGCTCTGCACACACTATTAATCCATTCATTCCAGCAGATTTCTAAGCTCCAGGAGAGCAGCAGTAATATTTATTCATATCATGCAACCCTAATGGGGTGTTGGCCCTAACGAACACTTTTTCTGGATCTGGTCATTTTCCTCTTCATGACCTTTCACTGCATTTTACACCATTCCTCACAGGAGCTCGTTTGTGTTGAGAGAGCTCTGAATTCACTTCATACCCTGTGCTCTCTTAGCCTCACAACATGGTGTGCAGGAGCACAGGATGAATGTGAGCAAAGGTAGGAGGACACACTGGCAAGGGTGGAACACAAGACATTTTTCTTTGTCTCTAAAGATTCCTCACCACCAAATATGCCTGGGCTTAATTTCAACTACCCAGCCATATTACAGAAATTCTTAAATTCCTTGTTTTCATGAATGTGCAATAACAAGCTAACAGGTACAGGTAGCTATAAGGCTTATGTAAAATTTAAGGATCATAAATTTTAAAGAAAGGGAACTGAGTTCAATTCCCCAATCCACCATTTATATCCCATGTATCCTTGGGTGCATTTCCTAACACAGATGAAACTGTTCTTCATCTGTACAATAAAGATAACATTTACTGGAAAGAATATGACCATGGTGCCCACAGTAAGGGTTATTGGTGCTAATATTTATATTCACAAGGCCTAGCAGAGAGCTGGCCTATAGGAAGTACTCAACATCTGCATACATGTTAAAGGAGAATAGATAGGAATAGCTCCATCTCATTCCAGATCCTATAAACAAATCAGGCCTGACAAGCCAAGAGCTTTAGGAATACATAAAAGTCCATCTTTAAATACACAGTCCTCAATGTCCAATCTTTTTCCAGACTGTTCACTTAACAGTAATTTACGATAACTCTTCCTATCCTCATCTTCTCTTTCTGAACTCTCCTAGTTTCTATTTCTGGACACTTCTGCCTTAATAGCCCAGAAGGACACATCCCTCTGGTCTGTCCTTGTGCTCTTAGACTCAGATGAACCATCAGTCATATTCTGGGTCTACCTCTGTCTTCTTTAATATTGTTTCCACTTTGAATCCTTTCCAAGAAAGCCCTGCTGATGTCACTGAGGGATGGAGGGGCGTACAATCATCCAAATAAAAAACTAGCTAACAGAAGCAAAAAGTTCTATTATCTATCTAAGAGTGAAAAACACATTCAATTTTGTGATTATATTTTTACTAGTTGCTCTAAAATATTCTATATTTTAACATTATATGTTAGCCTACCCACTGTTAGAGACTAATGTTCACTATTGTTAATTCTCAAGCACAGTCCATGATATGCATCCTACAAATGCAATGTGCCAAAACCCCTTGCAATGGAATTATTACTATACACATATGGAAGACCAGAAAGGTGTGAACTTGTCAAAGTTTGTCCTTGGTTTCTTTTAGCACCATTCCCTGACAGACTGTTTCTGAGTCATTGCTTTCCCTATAATTTAGCTTTCAACTCGTTGTCAATGGATGCCCCTCAGGTGTAGACTGACATTGCCTTAAGGTGTTTTAAGTGCAAAAAAAAGCATAAGGCTTAAAATACAATATCTCCCAATGGTATTTACACTTTTGTATGAGACTCTTGAATAAAGCCCCAAAGGAATGAATCTCTCTGGGTTAGATTTCAGATATCTTGACAAAGGTTGAAAATTACATCTGTTCCTGAAATTACATCATTTGTGGGCTCACTTACTCCATCTTCCATGAATGTCAGAGTCCAGACAGAGCAGACAGAAAGCAATAGAAAGATGGTGGTGAGCATGAAGAATACATAGCTCTCTTCTTTCACATGACCTCTGAGGTTAGAAACAAAGTCACTGGCTCCCAGCTGTCCCATGATGAGTTTTAGAACAATCAAGGCCAGCTGTGAAAAATCCTCTCCTAGTTTGGCTTCTGTCAGACAGCAGACTTTCTGTGAAAAATAACAGCTCCTTTCTCTCAGATAAAACCTGAAAGGATTGTGCTGTCTGTAAAATCCAAACTGGTCAATGATTTTGAAAGAATATTACTTTAATACTAAAACCACCAACATGGAGAGAAAAGAAAAATGTCCCTCTGAGCAGCAGCATGACACACAGACTGGACATAAGGCATATAAACCTTCCTACTTGATATTATTTCCACAGGGCCAAAGGCATTTAAAATTCAGTGGGTCCCATGGCCCCGACAGTCTAATATTGTGTTTCTCTTATGTCCAATTCAATACCATAGAACCTCATTTTGTTAATGAGAAAAATGAGTTATGGTTTAAAGGAGACTGAAGGAAAACCAGAGCAACCAGTAAAAACCACAACTGAAATATTAAGTATGGATAGAACTTGACTGAGATACTGAGCATGGCTCGGGGACTAGAGATGGCCACAGCCAGAAAACAAAGGCACCTGCAGGTAGTGGGTAGAGAAAAGAATTAAATCCTCCTCCTAAGGCATACTAGGGAGCAACTGAGCCATGAGTACCTGAATTAGCTAAAGAGAATGATTCCTATTATAGTATCCATTATAGGGAATGTCAAGGCTCTCACAAGGTGAGAAACAAGGAGACAAAACACAGATACTTCCCACTCCTCATAGTAACTCCCGAATTGATGTTTTATCCTAACTAAACTCTTTTTTAATATTTTTTTAGTTGTTGATGGACACAATGTATTTATTTTATTGCTTTGTATGTGATGCTGAGGATCAAACCCAGGGCCTCACGCATGCAAGGCAAGCGCTCTACCACTGAGCTACAATCCCAGCTCTCTAACTAAACTTTTATATAACTCTGTGGTAAGAATCTCTTGCCCCATATATTCCAAGATTTACTTGTAAGAGAAGGAAATGTGCCAACCCGGGAATATTCCATGAAACTAATTGCCCAGTAAATTTGTGCAAAAAAAAAAACAAAATAACACTCAGAGATATTAAACAGGAAAACTTGGAGAAGTTCTATAATAAAGTTGCTGGATTAGAATCAAACCAAAATGGTACAGAGTGTGGGATAGATAATACAGAAAATGTAGATCCAGGTGGGTGGTGGGGAAGTGAAATTATCTCTGGCATCTTCTCTAAACTACTCATACCTACCCACACATAGACTCTGATGGGCCCCCGAGAGAAAACTTCTACCTTTTCTCACCCCACAGAGCCCACAGAGACCCCCCTACTATTGAGGGATACAAATGATCAGGGACACTGAGTGAGGAAAAAGTTGAGGAATCATCAGATGCAATGAGTGAAAAAAGGATTTCCAAGTGCAAAGTGGGGGAAAAAAAAAACACTGCCCTACAATCAGATGGATCTAGAACTGAATTGCGGTTCCCACCCATACTGTACACTTGTTCCGTGCAGTTAATTAACTTCTCTCTGCCTCTATTTTCTTGCCTTTGAAAAAAGAATGATAGTAAAAGCTACTTGACAAATTTAATCCAAATATTACATAAGATGGTGTATGTGATAATGACATTAAATAAATGTTAGTGGAATCTGAATTATATTTTACCATTTATAACTATGGTATTTAAGCAAATAAACATGTCAGACTCTATCCACTGCTTTCATTTCAACTTATTTTCATTTAAATCAACTTCCCCTAGTTTGTACTAGAAGAATTTCCTAAACCATATACTTTTAGTTTTCAGAAAGTTCTCAAAGGAAAGACTCTTTACCCTATATCCCATAGATCAGTGGCAGCATTTAGGAAGTTAAGAAGAAACAACTTTCCTACAATTACTTGATTCAACATAAAAATTTCCTTTAAGATTGAACTTCTTTTTCTTACCTCATTGACAAAGTAAAACTGCTAAATATAAAAACATGATTGCAGTATTAACAGTGAAACTCTGAAACTTCACTGACCTACCGAATTTTATTCTCATTGGTGGTATCAGTTAACCTGAAGTTGGACAAATTTTCCAACAATACAGCTTAGTCCTACCCAAAAGTCCAAGGAATGCCACCTGCCTATCAAAATACACATAAATATGGCAAAATTCCATTGTAGAATACCCCTCTATAATTAGGCTTCTGTGAGTCTTCATATACACCAAGGGATATAGTTTCATTTACCTCATTCAAATTGTTTTCTTGCCAATATGTATCATAATGAACATCAACTGCAAAAGATTTGTTGCTTGGTGAATAAAATGAGAAGATTATGCTAATACTGACACACTTCTTTCTCCATCTAATGTTTTGTTCACCTAATTGAAGTTTACTCTGGTTTTTGGGAATCCAAAGTGGTCACTGGTGAAACTGACAAAATGACTCATTGTTTAGAATTTTGTGATGTGACTAATATTCATTTTGGAAACTTCAGATCTCCTGAAAAGAGTTAGATGTGAAAAGAAACTCCTGAGAGCATTTAAGACCCCCAGAGGGCTTTCCCCTGCCTCCTAATCACATACTTCTTTGCCTTCACCCATTTAAATTCTGAGAAAAGAAATCAATAGAGCTGAGAGAATATAAGGGTAGATTGATCAGTCTCTTTAACCAGAATTGGGCCCAGGCTTTACAGGCTGCATTTCTTCAGCATCTTTGTAGACAGAAACAGCTGTGGTTAGAATATGGGCAGAGCCCATATTTAGCTGTGGTTCAGAATATGGGCAGAGTCCAGGTGAATAGGAGCAAAGTTTTGGAAACACTCCAAGGAGAATGCTGAAGGCATTAGTCTTCCAATAAAAAAATGAAACAAATTGTTCTGGAGTTTTGCTCCTTCATCTCCTTCCCTATCTCTCCTTTTACTTTGGTAAACAGTATTCAATATTGGTCCCATGCTGTCCATGAAGTAATACCAATGCAGCAAGAACTCAACATTTCCTTCTTTTCATCTTGAATCTAAGCAAATGTAACAAGTATGACAAAATTTCTAATGTCTCTCCTCAAAGATATTTTAAAACGTAGCTAAATCTCACACTGAACTCCATTAATGTGTACAATCATACATGTTAATTAAAAATAAAATAAAATAAAATAAAAAGATGGACAGAACCTGGATCCTAAATGACCATATGGAGCAGAGGTACCCCATGGACCTAGTTGGTTCACATGTAGACTCTTAACAGGGGAGAGAAATAAACTTCTATCTTATATGAAGCACAGAAAATGTAGCTTTAAAAAATATAAGTTCTTAGCTGGGTGCGGTCGTGCAAGCCTGTAATCCCAGCACTTAAGGAGAGGCTGAGACAGGAGAATCGCGAGTTCAAAGCCAGCCTCAGCAATGGCGAGGCACTAAGCAACTCAGTGAGACCCTGTCTCTACATAAAACACACACAAAAAAATAGGGTTGGGGATGCGGTTCAATGGTCAAGTGCCCTGAGTTCAATCTCCAGTACCAAAATATATATATATATGTTCTGAAAAGGGAGCTGCTTAATAAAAAATAATTTTTAGGCCAAGAAATTTTGTCTAAAGAAAAGAATTCTCTGGAGTTCTTATAGGACAGAATAAACACTCACTATCAATATTTAAGAGAAAATGGCCATTTTTGACACTATTTTACAGTACGGTAACTAAAATTCAGGAACTGCAAATGATTTTCCCTGGCATTAAGCTAGTTAATAGAAGAGCAAATTGTTCACTATTCTTACTGTTTTAATTATTTGTTAATCATTTATACACATTTCTAAAGTACCTATTATGTTCACAGGACCACCTAAGGGCTACGAATGACACAAACCCAAATAAATCATGCTTGCTGCTCCCATGGATATTATAATTAGATACTTTCTACTAAACAATAATTGTAATCATTGTCTATCAAATATGCATTATGTGGGAGAAACTGAGTCAATTCAGGGTTACAGACATTATCCTTTTGATATGAGCACTGTTTTCCTCAGGTTAAAAATGAAGAAACTGGGATTTTAAAATGGTCATTTGAATGTCTCAAATTATATAATTCATCAGAAGAGAGGCCAGATTTGAACTCAAATCTGCCTCACTCACAACTACATCATAGGCTGTGCTGTAACTGAAACTACTCATATGAACAGAGGCAAAGGAAGATACATTAACTATATGTAAAAGGGATTTCTGAAAACAAGATTTATTAACTCTGGAATAATTTACCATGAGAACCTACAAAATTTCATCCCTCTATGTGGCTTAAAAATGAGAAAGTATTAAATTAGACGTTTCATTTAAGAACAGGCCTACCTAATGCCTAGTAAGAAGTGAAACCAAATGATACTTCAGGGTTTCTTCTAATTCTAAGGGACAACGATAACAACCAAAACCAGGACCTACAACCACAGTTCTTTCTCCTGTTTGCTTTGCATCCAACTGAACTAAAAACTGATAGATTTATTGCAACAAAGATAGGTAAGTAGTACCTTGGGGAAATATGCATGGCTATGAAGCTTTAGATGGTTGCAGTGCCTTTCAGCCTGAAATTGAAATTTGGGCAAGGGTATGTGTTTGTGTGCAGTGACTAAGCTTGTGTAGGTGGGAGGCAACCACTGCAGATGGCTGAAAAATATGCTAATGTTGGAAGACACATGTGACAGTTAGCATCCTGAAAGAGAGACAGATGTTTCCTCAAAAGAAGCATTTTAGAGCAAGTTGCTTGCTGACCTCTTCAGGCTCAATGTTTTAGCTGCAGCTCAGGGTCATGCACACATGGGAACCATTGAGACACACTCCTCACTCTGTGTCTCAAAAAAGAGACTGAGCTCCAGGAATGAGGCAGCTAGTTAACCGCAAGGCCTTTGCTAACAATACCTTTCATTTGAAATACTGATTTTAGTTTTCTGGATACCCTTATGCTCTCTGTACTCGCTTTAGACACATACTGGGGTCCCTGCAGTGCTCTCTCCACACTTTCTACTTTCTTTTTCATAAAACCATCCCTGTTGTAGACACTTTTTAAATATTTCTCTTTCCTATTAAACTCTAGACTCATTTCATAGCAGGGAACATGACTGATTAACCACAAAATCCCAAGGGTACAACACAATGCCAGATACATAGCCCGCTCTCCAAACATTTTTTTTCAACACTCTTGAGAATATTTGGCAGATTTCTTAGTTATTCCAGAGGCACAGCCTGGACTGACTCTTTCCCCAGACAGTTTGAACAAGCTTATTCATTCATTCAGCAAAGAACTTTTTAGTTCATACTAGGTATCAGGCGCCAAAATGATTGGGGTGCTACAATGAGAAAAGAATAAAATCCTCATCCTCATGGAGCTTGCATGTTAGCATAGTTGCACCTGAAAAACAAATTTAATAATCCAGGAATTTGACCATATAAAATCATTTTATTTGCAGGAATACATAACATCACTAAGGATCTCACAAATGGTCTATCCTGATCAAATAGGAATTATCTCCATAAAACCAGAAGAATTTTAACCTGAGAATATAATTTAAAGGTATAGAAATCTATTAGAATAGATATCAAAGATAACTGAACCACTTCAGACTCACCTCTCCCTGTGTGAAGCTAGAGGTCCCCCAATTGCTGTAACATAAATGCATATGTCCTACTGCTTCTTGTCACGTCAGCGTTCTGGGTAGCGGGCACTGTGTTCTGGTAGGAATGGAAACATCTGGAGTGTGGGAGCGTTCGTGTAGAGAAAGGAAGTGAAACTAACAGGTACTGACTGTTCCCCTGAACTAAGTAAAGCTTATCACATTTAATCTTTGCAATATATAAACCACATACTAAATCACATTTTAGTTTCTACCAACAGATTGTACCAATAGATTGTAGTTGGACAAAGCTCCTAAATCACCGATTAACTTCCTAACAAATATAATGAATGGTCTCACTAGATACTGAGAAATTTTGTTGTTCATAACCCTGTGCCAAAAAAGAAATGAGAAATTGTGACACCATAGAGAACGACCATCTTCCTTTTATTCATCCAGAGATTTTGTTGAAAAGACGGGAACTGGCTGCAGTTAAGGCTATTTAAAGAAATCTTGACTTTTAAAATTCTTCACTGCCTTTTTTAATGGCACTTTTTTTTTCTTCTGTCCTTAAGGTCACAAATTTCTTCAGCTGAAAATACAGCTGCCTCATAGAAACACTGCATAAGAAAATAACAATAAACCCCAGGGGAACCAAGAAGCAGTGATAAGGCTGCTTTGTGCTTTTCCTCTATCCAACTGGGAACCTCCTGGGGGCCTCACTTGCAAATAGAAGAGACAGAAGGGTGGGAAGGTGCAAACAGAAGAGGGAGCAAAGGGTGTTTTTAAAAGGAGAAAGGTCTCCAACTGGAGCTGGTCCAACAAAGAAATTAAGGTCAGTAGTAGAAGGACTTTTCCACAGTCCTCTCTGCCTCTCTCTCTCTTTCTCCATGCAGCATTCCCACCACTTCAGTTCCTATGCTCTTCCCAATTGTTTTACTCCCCAGCCTCCCAAAAACTTGAAACAATAAGTGGTCCAAAGCAGAATTCAGTTATGTGCACAAATGATATTTGTATTCTGACTTTATAACCTAGCCTTGCCACTAATTTTTTAAATTCTTAACCACAAGCAAATTCATTTGCAGGTATTAATGTTATGGTGGCTTAATAGTAAAAACCAGACTGGAATATACCTTACAGACAGGCTTTAGAATTTATGTCTATCTCCCATTCCATTTAATAGTTATGGCAGAATGCTGTGAAAGGACAAATATCAGCCTATATGCATTCTTTTTATTCCATCTTTGGTATAGATCAACAGTAACCAAATTTTATTATGTTTTATAATTACTAAAAAACAAAATACCTCAAAATTCTGAACAGAATGCTTCATAAGTGATTTAAGGATGTGTAACTAGTTTTGACTTTTGCAAATGCCCAGCTGCAAAAGTCACCTCCCTTGTATGTGCATTTTTCTTGGGAGAAGTGTGATAGATTATAAAATATTCTCTAAGGAGTCCACAACAACCAAAGTAAGAACTACTGCTCTTTCCACATCAAATCTCATGTCTCATATCTTATTCCCTCAGGAATATGCTATTCCTCTGATAAATTATTGCAGCTTAACTGATAAATCTGAGTTAATTTTTTCATGGCTCTTTCATCTAAACAACACAAATATAGTACATCAGACTTCAGTGCCTAAGCCCACAAGATAAATAATTTTGGGAAATTCCAAACACTCTGACAGCATCAGGAAGGAAACATTTGGGTAAAGAAGTCAAAAAGGCTGTACAGGTAACTGCTTTCCCCTCCTCCAGTTTTCTTCCTGGCACCCTCTGCTAGCCCTACTTGGAGCTCTCACACCCCTGCTAGGGAGTGGCAATGGCAGTGGGCTATGCCCCTGGCTGCAGAATCTTTAGGGAAATAATGGAGAAAGGGAAGCTGAAGAGAAGGGACCTGAGAACCCTGAAGCAGAGAGAAGTCCTTAAAAGAGACCCCCTTGAGACTGCTACCCCTGTCCCTCATTAGTTGAAAATGAATAGAATAAAATCAGAAAATCCGAGGAGGCGGGGCAAGATGGCGGCTTAGACAGAATTAGCGTCCAGTCTCACCAAACACAAGATCAAAATTTGCAGTACAAACTTCTTCCACCCAGCTTTTCGGCAGCACCCTACAGCCACCCTCACAGGAAATTTCACTCTCACGTGTAAGCAGGGCAAGCAGACATCGCCACAGCGTAACTCCAGCAGCAGTGGCCGAAAGCGGCCGCCGGCGGCTCAGCGCGGCTCGGCTCGGCTCGGAGCCCCAACTCAGGATTCACCTCAGGCGGGGGCTGCGTCTACTCGAGAAACCTGGCTCTAGAGCCCAACCAACCACACAGGATCCACAGCAAGCTCGCGTGGACCCACAGCCCCAGCCGTCAGCCACTGGGGAGCGCAAATTCAGGGTAGGAGACGCCCTGCGCCACAGACGCCAGCGAAGGCAGCTCCACAAAGGAAGCTTGGGTCTGCCCCAGTTCCGTTCCAGAGTGCTTGAGGAACAAAGCAGCGGAGGGCGCAGATCTGCTGAAAGGAACTTCCCCGGGGGCCCAGACAACAGGAGATTGGAGACTGCTACCGCGAGTCTTTGGGAGCCTAGTCTAAGGGGGACATTGGAAAGCAACTCTGTATAATCTTCGACGCACGGCTTCGCCAGTGACCCAGAAATTAACCAGGTTGTGAAACCCACACCCAAAACACCAGCGGAGTAAGTCCAGCAAGCAACGAAAATGCCATCTACTGGAGGTGAAAGGAAACATACCTGTCTATTCACATTGAGACTCTTTGTTCTTTTATATTGATTGTTTGTTTTTTTGGTTTTTTGTTTTGTTTTATTTTTTATTTGTTTGGTTTTGTTTCGTTTTTTCTCTCTCTCTCTTTTTCCTTCTTCCCTTTTTTCCTTCTATGCTCTTCTACTCTCACTTTTCATTTTATCCTTTATTTTTTTCTCCTAATATTTCTATTGTTTAATCTTTTTGCTTTATTTCTCTGTTCTTTCCTTTCTTTCTCTATCCTCCCCTCGTTTCTCTCCCACTCTTTTCCTCCCCTCTAATCCCCAACAGTTGTGAATCCAAAGATTTGTTTTACAGTGGGATATAGTAGATTGGAATTTCTGAACCGAATACTGGAGGGGTACTAGATAGTCCTGTTTCTCCCACTTTCATATGTTTTATTTTTCTTGCTATCATTTATTGCTGTACCCTACATCTCTTCCTCCCTACCGGTCTTCCCCAACTCACTGTCACCCTCTCAAGTAATAGTCAGCCTCTCTTGGATTCCTTTTTCATGCTTTCTAAGATCTAATAACCGTATCCTCACTTCCTACTACCCCAATACTCTATCCTACACTCCACCCTCTACTGTCCCTAGCCCACCAATAGGAACTTTAGACCCTTGTGCAAACTTATTGGCTACATAGTAGATTGTAAAAGAACTCATAAATGCTGTATATCGTGACTAATCTGTAAATGTATTTGGGAGCTGTTAGGAGCTACTTGGTTTGAATCTATATATTCCCTGTATTGCGATCAACCAATATTTATTCCCTCCTATAAAAGAGTGTATTGAAATCCTGCAAGGAATCTATACACATATAGGTATAAAAACTATAACAACTTGGATCAACAGAGAAGGAAAGACACACAAACATCATGAAAAAACAAGGGAAGAAAATGACTCAAACAAACCAAGATTCTTCAATATTAGAATCCATGGTGAGTACAGCAGAAGAAATGACAGAACATGAATTCAGGATGTACATAATTAAAATGTTCTGTGAACTAAAGAATGATATAAGAGAGCAAGCCCAGTCAGCAAAGGACCATTTTGATAAAGAGATACACAGGCAAATACAAGAAGTAAAAGATAACTTCGATAAAGAAATGCATAGGCAAATACAGGAAGTAAAAGGTCACTTCAATAAGGAGATAGAGAATCTGAAAAGGAACCAAACAGAAATCCCTGAAATGAAAGAAACAATAAACCTAATCAAAAACTCAATGGACAGCATCACCAACAGATTAGACCATTTGGAAGACAGAACCTCAGACAATGAAGATAAAATATTTAACCTTGAGAACAGAGTTGACCACACAGTGAAGATGGTAAAAAACCATGGACAAAACATCCAAGATCTATGGGATCACATCAAAAGATCAAACTCAAGAATTTTTGGGATAGAGTAAAGCATAGAATTCCAAACAAAAGGAATGAACAACCTATTCAATGAAATAATATCAGAAGACTTTCCAAATATGAAGAATGAATTGGTAATCAAATTCAAGAGGCATACAGGACACCAAATGTTCAAAATCACAACAGACCTACACCAAGACACATCATAATGAAAATGCCTAACATTCAGATCAAGGAGAGAATCCTAAAAGCCACAAGAGAAAGGAAACAGATTACATATAGGGGGAAGCCAATTAGGATAACTGCAGACTTCTCAACCCAGACCCTGAAAGCAAGAAGATCATGGCAAAGCATATACCAAGTGCTAAAAGACAGTGGTTGCCAACCAAGAATCTTATATCCAGCAAAATTAAGTTTTAGATTTGATAACGAAATAAAAACCTTCCAAGATAAACAAAAACTAGAAGAATTCATAGCAAGAAAACCGGCACTACAGAACATTCTTGGTAAAATATTCCATGAAGAGGAAATGACAAACAACAATGAAAACCTACAGAGGGAGGAGCTACACTACATACCAAAATCTCTGGGACACTATGAAGGCAGTGCTGAGAGGAAAGTTCATTGCATTAAGCTCATATATTCAAAGAGCTAAAAATCAACAAATAAATGATTTGACACTACAACTCAAAGCCCAAATCTTCATCACGTTGGATTAGGCCCCAAATTCCTTAACAAGACTCCTATAGCACAAGAAATAAAAGCAAGAATCAATAAATGGGATGGACATAAACTAAAAAGCTACTTCTCAGCAAAAGAAACTATCAATGAGGTGAACAGAGAGCCTACATTCTGGGAGCAAATTTTTGCCACATGCACATCAGATAGAGCGCTGATCTCCAGGATATATAAAGAACTTAAAAAACTTAACACCAAAAAAACAAACAACCCAATCAATAAATGGGCTAAGGAGCTGAATAGAAACTTCTCAGAAGAAGAAATACAATCAATAAATATATATATGAAGAAATGTTCATCATCTCTAGCTATTAGAGAAATGCAAATCAAAACTACACTCAGATTTCATCTCACACCAGTCAGAATGGCAGCTATCCAAA
>PVHX01022253.1:0-28045 GCA_004024805.1 Geosciurus inauris | reverse complement strand
GGTACCAAACCAGTCATTACAGTACCTCGTGGGAGCATCAGGGGCCAAGAGTAAGTCCCCAGGAGAAAGGTGGTTCCCTTTCAAAGGAGGAAGAGGCAGTCGGGGTCTCTCAGCCATGGCTCTGGAGGTCAGTAGGCATGGGAGTGATGGGTTCAGTGCTGAACCCAGAATTTCATCCAGGCGGATCACTATTTACTTGTAAACATGAGATGAAAGATCCTGGAAGGTCACTGACAGTTCATTCCCTACAGATACTGCATCAAGAAGAGGAGGAGGAGCCAGACCACGCCTGTAATCCCAGCAGCTCGGGAGGCTCAGGAGGCTGAGGCAGTAGGATCACAAGTTCAAGGTCGGCCTCAGCAATTTAGATAGGGCCTAAACAACTTAGTTAAATCCTTTTTCAAAATAATAAAAAAAAAAAGGCCTAGCAGTACAGCACCCCTGGGTTAGATCCCCAGTACCAGCAGAAACAACAACAAAGGAAGACGTTCAGCGACAAGCAAGAAGTAGGTAATTCTGTGTTGTGGACGCAGCTGGCGCCTGCCCTCCCGTGCGCAGCCCTCTGCCTCTCCAGCCACCCCCGGCCCCCGGCCCCCGGCCCCAGAACAGCTCGGCAACCCTCCTGGCTGCAGTTTCCTTTTCTTTCTCCCACCTTCCTGCGGGCTGGGGTCTTACTTGATAACTGGAGCCAGAGGCCCAAAAGTCTCGTCACGAGCGCAGAGCATGTCCCCAGTGACGTTGCTGAGCAGCGTGGGCTCAAAGAAGTTCCTCCCATACTGGTGGCGCTTCCCGCCCGTCACCACCGTGGCCCCTTTGGAAACCGCGTCGCTGACGTGCTTCTCTACCTGTGTGAGGAGAAAGGACGCGGGAAGGCTGGGGCGGACACCTTCCCAACGACACGGCCTCTCAGAGGCTCAAGCCCCGGGGAACAGCGACTGGCTTTCCCTCATCTTTAAAGAGGCTGACCAGAGCCCCGGCCCCTCAGGGGCGGCTGCGGAGAACCAGGCGCATCCTGGGTGAGGACGAGCCCACTGTCGGCTCCTGCTGCCTGTCGGAGGGTCTGGGACTTGGCTGCTTTCTGGGACCCGGGATGGGCTTTCTTTCGCGGCGCTCTGGGGCAGCTCCAGGACGGTGCCTTCGTTTTGCTCTGGCACATTGTCCAGTGCAGTCACAATCACTCAAGGCACACCACATGATTCCTTAGAAGTGCAAGGCCGGGGCAGACTTGTGCGTGCAGGCCTGGAGGGTCGTCCACCAGCTCCACCCTCCCCTCTAGACCACTCCCTAGAAAGGCTGCGTCTGGAACATGCTCTGGTCTCCCCTGCGGTGCCTTGGGCTGCGATCCTCCTGTCTCAGCCTCCCTAAGTGCTGGGATGACAGGTGTGTGCCACTGCACCCGGCTTCATTTATTTTCTGTGGTGCTGGTAAGGGAACCCAGGACCCCCTGCATGCTAGGCAAGCGCTCCATCATGGAGCTTATCCCAGCCCCATGGATTGGTTTTGAACAAGGTACTTTCTCCCAAGCTTCTTTCCGCTAAGATGGAAAACCTCCAGCAGTGCTCCTCAGAAATTCCAGTGCACGCACTGTGGGAGGCTGAGACAGGAGGACTGCGAGTTCAAAGCCAGCCTCAGCAACGGTGAGGTGCTAAGCAACTCAGTGAGACCCTGTCACTAAATAAGACACAAAATAGGACTAGGGATGTGGCTCAGTGGTCGAGTGCCCCTGAGTTCAATCCCTGGTACCAAAAAGAGAAGTCCCAGTGCACAGCACCATCCAGGAAATAGCACCACATTCACTTAAGGAAAAATAACTCTCAAGACAGCTCCCTGAGGGCTGAAATTAGCACCATGTGGGGCACTTAAAAATACCAAGGCTGGGCTGGGGCATAGCTCAGTAGTAGAGCACTTCCCAGCATGTACAAGTCCCCGGGTTCCATCCCAGCACCACCAAAACCAAGCAGTAAACCAAGGCCAGGGCTCTAGGTAGACAATCAGCAGTCAGCACCGGGGTGGGGCCCAGGCAGCTACAGTTGGAAAAGGCACAGCAGAGGTGAGAATCACCACCTGGGGGATTTGAACTAGGACAACTTGCCTTCCCTAGACAAGCAACAACTCGTGTTTGTCCCAGATCCAGAGTCACCCGCATGAGGCAGGTGGTACTGCTGGGAAGTAATGCATTCTCTCTAGAGCAACCCCCGCAGCACCCAGACACTGCCAGAGTGCCTCCAACCTCCACGCGCCCGGGGGCTTTCCTCAAGGACGCTTCTGGAGGGCATTTCATCATCCAGGAAACGACCCCTCTGGGGTGGAAAGCTCAGGCGAGCAGGGAGGACCCTCAGTGGGTCTCACAGGACCCCTGCAGCGACAGCCAAGCAGCCCAGGCCCGAGGATGCACCCAACTGTGGGAGCTGGCGGAAAGTCGTTCAGACGCCCACTGCTCTGCAGCTGCCTCGCGGGCACCTTCCTAAGGGGCCTCTGCTCAGCAAGGCTTTTGATTTTGAAATCTCAGAATTGACTCCCACAGGCAGGAAGAGGAACTCACCTTTTCTACTGCTTTCTCATTAATCAGCGGGCCTTGAGTTGTTCCCTCCTCAAATCCATTGCCCACACGCAGATTTTTCTTCATCGCCTCAGCAAATTTTTTTACAAAGAAATCGTGGATTCCCCTTTGCACCAAGAATCGGTTCGAGCAAACGCAGGTCTAGGCGGAAGACGGAAACCAGCCCAGGGTCAGCTCAACATTTGTGGATCCAACCAAGGTACGCAGACTGCAGCTGCCTCTCGGTGGGAACGCGTCCCAGGTGCCACCTCCCCATGGGTCTTGACCCAAAGACAAGCGCACAGTCCAACTCTGAGGGCTGAGCATGGTGTTTGTGTGCAGACAGACACAGGCCTGACTCTGGGAGCATCGAGCATTCAAGTCACGTGAAGGGGGAAACCGAGCCCACGGCCAGAGCAGGGCGGGGGCTGCTCGACACGGGGGAGCAGACCGCGTGTCATTGGTATGCCTTTCAGGAACGTGTGTTCTACTTCTGGAAAAACTGAAAATTGCTTATTGGTGGTGCATGTATACATTGTGTGTGTGTGTGAGATTTATTTATTTTAAATACCAGCATCTGAACTCAGGGGCACTCTGCCACTGTGCCACATCTCCGGCCCTTTTTATTTTTTGAGACAGCGTCTCGCTCAGTAGCCAAGGCTGGCCTTGAACTTGTGATCATCTTGCCTTAGCCTCTTGAGTCACTGGGATTTTATGTATATATATATATGTGCACCACTGCACATGGTTTATTGATTATGCTTTTAAGGCCAAATGCTGAAGAGTATTTCCTAAGAAGCTAGACTCCTGGCAGCCACATGGGGCAGGGCAGGACCAGTGGCCCAGCCAACCTCCAGCTACCTACTCTTTTTACAATTTGTTTCTTTTATTTAATTTTTGATATTTTTTTAGTTGTACGTGGACACAATACCCTTACTTTTTATCTATCTATCTATTTATTTATTTTTCGTGTGGTGCTGAGGATCAAACCCCGTGCCTGACACTGCTAGCCAAGGGCTGTACCACTGAGCTACAGCCACAGTCCTTGGTTTCAGTTTCTCATCTGGAAAATGCAGGATCTATATCGACGACTGCAAGGTCCTTACCAGATGTGAGAGTCCAGGGTTTCCCATGCAGATGTGAGCTGGGCCTCCACTCGCCCAGGGCACGCCTGGGCACAGTGCTGCTCCTTGGCCCTGAGCCCTGTATCTGGTACCCCTGATGGCCCCATCTCAGGAATAGTGAGACCCAGGCAGGTCTCTGGAGGCAGCAGAGTGACGAGTTTCTCCAGGCTTTGTCCTGATAGAGACTAAGGGACCAGTGGGGCACACTGGTGCACACCTGCACTCCTGCAACTCAGGAGGCTGAGGCAGGAGGATCACAAGTTCAAGGCCAGTCTTCGCAACTTAGCCAGGCCCTCAGCAGCTTAGCGAGACCTTGTCTCAGAATAAAAAGTAAAAAAGGAGTGGGGTTAAGTGCCCCTGGGTTCAATTTCCAGTACCAAAAAATAAGGACTCTGGGCCTCAAACCAAAGATGATTGCGTCAGTTAAGTAAAGACAAGCCCTCGCTAGACAGACCTACGAAAGCAACCAGAGTCAAAGGGCAGGAGAACAGAAAGCCATCTGTGGTCCAGGAAGCTCTTGAAGCTGGAGACTCCCTCACTTCTCTTGGGACTATCCACGCCTGGCACAGTCCCTAGTAAAAAGGTGTTTTCTACACAGTGAGAATGAATGGCAGCAGAGCTCAGGAGAGGGTGAGGCAGCAGAGGTGGGAGTGTCTGTGCAGAACACACGCATCTAGCCGGGCGTGGTGGTGCACGCCTGTAATCCCAGCACTTGGGGAGGCTGAGACAGGAGGATCGCGAGTTCAAAGCCAGCCTCAGCAATGGTAAGGCGCCAAGCAACTCAGTGAGACCCTGTCTCTACATAAAACACAAAATAGGGCTGGGGAGGTGGCTCAGTGGTCGAGTGCCCCTGAGTTTAATCCCTGGTACCAAAAAAAAAAAAAAAAGAACACACACATCTACACCCCCAAACCCTGAATAACTCCACAGGACTCACCTGCCCAGCATTCCTGAATTTAGATGCCAGGGCCCCTTCCACAGCTTGGTCCACATTGGCGCTGTCAAAGACAATGAAGGGGGCAAGGCCGCCCAGCTCCATGGAGACCCTCTTCACAGAGTCTGCAGCATAGCGCAACAGGATCTGCGGGCCAAGGAGAAGGCGGTGAGTGCCGGTCACTACCAGGCGCTCGGCCAAGAAAACGAGGCACACACAGTGTGCCTGGGAAGACAGCCTCCACAAGGAGAGGGGGAAACGAGTATGCATTCATGTTTGGTTGTACTTAATGAAGAGCCCTGGGAAGGGCTGGGCCGTAGCTCAGTTGGTAGAGTGCTTGCCTCGCTTGCTCGCACAAGGCCCGGGGCTCAATCCCCAGCACCACCACCAAAAAAAAAAAAAAGCACTGGGAAAACAAGCAGCAAAAGTAATCCCTTACAGAAGGGGACGCGGAGGGGACCAGGCTCCTCAAGGTCCAGTGCTCACGTCTTGACGTCTGAACCACACAGCTGTTACCAGTTCAGAACAACTGCATCTTAAAGACCACGACACAGGAAGGCAGTACTTAACCACGCAGAATGCCACAACTTATGGATTCCCACTGGTCACAGTTCAAGGTCTGTACTCCAAATTCAGACTCACGCATGTGTGCTTTTTTAACAACAAATAAGTATGGTAAAAAAAAAAAGTTTCCCAACCTGCTTTATCTTCCCCATGAACCCAGGGAACTTATTAACATGGTGCTAACACTGCGCACCTTGCCCCTTTGAAGTAGTATCTGCTCATGCCAATCTTCTCGTCAGCATGCCTGTTTCTAGAATGTTCCCTCAGATGGCTGCCTGGTATTCCACGCATGGTTGTTCCATAATGTATTTATCCACCCCCATCTGCTGGACATCCAGGTAACGTCCAGTTCCTTGCTACGTAAAAGCACTGTGCTTAATCCCTCAGGATAAATCTGTAGAATCGTCAGCTCAATGCACAAGTGCAAGTCTTTTGGTAGACACAACTATTAGGCTCGATATCCAGTAAGAGATTTTAGAGCCTGAGAAAGCTGCTCAGGATGTTTAAATTCTTTATAACGAGACATAGGCCTTGGTCCAGTCAAGGCTCAGAAAGAGAACTGCTCGAGAGTTCAAGCCGCGTGGACAGTGTTCACAGGCCCAGGCTGCTCTTGGGACGGGGCCCATGTGATGTGCATGCCGAGGCTACGGGTCTGTGACAGGGCCCTGGGCAGAATCTGAATAGCTGGACAGCTGCACCTGCCCTGGTTCTGCTCTGTACCATTCTAGCCACCAGACGTCGTCCTGGAGAGTTACCATTCCACAAGGTGGCACAAGTTGAAAAATTAAACAGAGTTCTTCAGTGGACTCGACACAACAATTGCCATTTTGAATTTTTAAGAAATACCATCTGCTGGGCCACTGACTTCTCTGAATCTGCTGCAGTGAGACAAAGATCCTTACTGGTGGGTCGCTGTTGGGCCATGCATGCCACCTCCACCAGCCTTGGGCACAGGCCTGTCCCATGGTGCCTGTCCCGCCACCTGCACCTGCCCTGTGCTCTGACAGCACCTTCTCCCCGCTGGGCCTCTGCTTCCCCGGAGCACTGGCTGCTTGCTCTGGCTGGCCACAGCGCCAGGACCACCGCACGGACTCCTGCCACTCCTGATGAGTCCTTCTGGCCTCGGTCCCCACTGCAGACCTGCTCAGGAGGGATGTGACTGGTCTGGTCGGCTCACTTTCTACGCCTGGTCACCTCAAAGGCCAGCCTGGAGGTTATTTTCCTCAAACGAGTGCCCATGGTTTACTCTCTGTGGGGAGCGGCCGGTGCTCTGTGCTGTCGCTCAATGGGACCGGGAGGGCGGCTGCCTGAGGAGGTGAGAGCCTCACAGGCTTGTCCAGCAGAGCTCACTGCCTCAGCTGAGAGGCGAGACTGTGCCCCAGGACCGGGAGCTAGCGCTGCCGGTCTGCGAGGCCCCCTCAGGGGAGGCACTGGACAGCAGATCACGTGCTGGACCCCTGGGCAACACTCAGCCCCGATCTCAATCGTTCTCTCGGCCATATCGTCACTTTTCCCTCTGAGTCACTGGAGGCAGATCACCATCCTGGGAAACAGAAGCAGAGCCGGCTCGGCAGGAACGTGGCTGGGGGTTTCCTGGAGCCCAGACAGGTGATCGTGCTGCTGAGGGGACTGTAGGGAAGCAGTGACGGGGGTGCCGCGGCCCAGCTCCTGGGTCTCTGTGACACGAATGGCAGAGGTTTGCAGCCCTTCCTCCAGGGCTCTGCACACACGTCGGCAAGCAGCTGATGGACCTAAGCGTCCCTCTTTTGATAGGGACGGTGGAATTCCAAGATGCCGCCCTGAGTGTGGGTTTATGGGGTGACAAGGTTGATCATGGGTGGGAATTCTATGATATCTGCATTATTCACTCCTCATGCTTCGTAAAAGTGACCAGTTTCATAGAAACTCTGAGATTAGGCTTGCATTATTTTCATCTGCTGTGTCTATGTGCCATCCGGCATGTGTACATGCACACCTGTGGATATATGAACTAGCAGCAGAGTCCATTATCTGGAAACACCACAAACAAAAACTTTGGTTCTGCCCTGACATTTTTTTCTTTCGAACACATAAAAGGATAAATAAAAATGTACTCACAGGCACATACATGGTGTCCTGAGGAAAGACTTTCTCAACATTTAGGGAGACAAATCACTGTTAAGAGATCTTTCCATGTCTGAAAGCTCCCTTACACCGCACACATCTTTGTTCAGTTCTTTTTTTCTTTTTATATTTATTTTTTAGTTGTAGGTGGACAGAATATCTTTATTTTATTTTTATGTGGTGCTGAGGATCGAACCCAGTGCCTCACGCGTGCTAGGTGAGCACGCTGCCACTGCGCCACAGCCCCAGCCCCTTTGTTCAGTTCTAAGACACCCGTTTCAGCATGCGTCCTGTGTTTTCTGGATCTCCAATTCTGCATTGTGAAAGAAACCAGCATTGCCGAAATCGGAAAGAACACAGAGGAAAGCCGCGAGTCAGGGGAAGTGATGGGAAGCTCGCTGCCCAGCTCCTTCGCTGCTGTGGACCAGGAGCCAAAGCATGTCCCAGCACGGAGCACCGTGCACCAGAGGACATTCAGACGTGACTTTACTGGAGCTGGGATCCCTCTAAAACACAGTGCTCAGGGTAAAGTGCTGTTTTGCACCATATGTGAAGAGAAAACGCTAGAATGACGTCATTTTCTTTGGGACTCCAATCGCATACCTTTCCTGTCGCCGTGGACCCTGTGAAGGAGATCTTGGACACCAGCGGGTCAGTACACAGTGCTTCCCCCACCTCCTTGGCCTTGGACCTAGAGCAAGGGACCACGTTGTATACGCCGGGAGGAATCCCCGCCTGGTTTGCAAGCTACAGAGAAACAGAGACACATGGTCACAAATCATCAAACTGGAAAAAAAGAAAACAGAAAGAAGTAGATGTTTACTCTAAAAGGTACTGTGAAACATCAAGCTGATCTTGGGGACAGAATAAACGTATATTTGGTGGGATCAGAGTACAATTCAGGGGTAGAGCACAAGCTTAAGATGAGTGAGGCCCTGGGTTCCCTCTCTGGCGCCCCCCAGAATTATATATATTTGGAACTAAAATAAGGTTCTTATTAGTGATTCTTAAAGTGATGGGAGTATTAATGTGCTGCCAAACATCATTAAAATAAAATTTCTTAGGGAATGAGTTTCAATGTCACTTTCTATTTAAACAACGTTGGATTTCTTTCCCAAGAAAGAAAATTCAGAAGAGTTTAATAAACTCTTCGATTGACCTGTAGAGCCAAAGGCAGGAGAGTGGGAAGGGGAATGAGCACCTGACCCCACCCAGCAGGCAGAGCCGGCCCAGAGGCGGGGCCTGTGACGGGCACAGCCCCGACAGTGTAGATGCAGGCAGTGTAACTGCCACCGCCCGGAGGGGAGACATGACGTGCAAATGCCATGTGGCCACCTGGATGGAATCCGACCAGGAGAAGAGCACTAAGACAATCTGAATACGTTAATGGCGTATCGGTATTGGTTCATTAACAGTAATAGCTGCACACAAGGTGCTAATGTCAGGAAGAGGTCCTGTCCACTGCCCGTACCTCACGTGAGCTCTGTGGCTGGGTCTGGGAGCCCCATTAACACAAGAGCTGATTAACAAGAGGAAAGCAGACAGGTTTTGGTACATTTATATGCATCCTCACAAGACACCGTCTGAAAAAGCATGATACTTCTCAGACAAAGAGCAATACATTTGTGAATGAGCTTCAGGACAAATGGATTTGTGAATGACGTGGGGCAGGTGTGAGAGCCAGCGGGAGGAGGGGCTGCCTTGCTGAGTCCCTTCAGGTTCCCTGCAGCCCCAACAGGTCTCTGGCTTTCCCCAGCCCGTGCAGGAAGGACAGCCTCACGGAAGACTCTTCCCAGCTGGCTGCCTGCAGGAAAGTCGGGCTACAGGACCCTTGTGGACACTGCAGTCCTCAGGTGGTCTCAGCTGGAAATGGTCAAGATGCCACCTTGGCATCTTCTGAGAGGGCAGTGCCCTAACGGCAGGGGAGCTGAGGGCAGGATCTGCACAGACCCCCCTCCCTTGGCAATCTTCCTCCAAGTGCAAACCGTTTAGACCTGGAGGAGCAAGTTGGGGTCCAACTGAGGAAAGAGCGCTCCAGGGAAAAGCAGGTTTAATGCCGGAGCTGAGGACAAGCCTGGGGATGTCCAAGCAGCAGCGGAGGCCAGAGCGGGCCAAGCAGATGAGCGACAGAAAAGTCAGAGGGGCACCAGAGGCTGGAAGGGGACAGCCCTGAGCTACATGAGAAGACAGGAGGGTTTTAAACAGAAGAAGAAGAGCTGGCTGAAGCAGGCTGGCCTGTGCGGGGAGGGCGTAGATAAGACAGCTGGGCCAGGCATGGCACGCCCGTAACCCCAGCAACCAGGCAGGCTGAGGGGGAGGATCGCAAGTTCAAGGCCGGCCTCAGCAACTTAGCAATACCCTGTCTCAAAATAAAAAATAAAAAGGGCTGTGGATGTAGCTCAGTGGTACAGCACCCCTGGGTTCAGTCTCCAGTGACAGTAACAGAGTGGGGGGAGGGAGGAAGAAAACGTGTGTGCTTTTAAATGTGAGAAATTCATTTCAGTGGCCATTTAATGAAAATGATGGATAAATGTCATTTTTAGGGTGGCCTAAAAGATACATAGTCTGCATGTATAAGAAAATCTCCCGTCTACTTTTTTTTTTGGAAAAAGAATATCTGACTTAACTTCCGTTGGATGAAAACACCATGCAGCAGGAGTCGCAGGCCAAGGAGGAGGCTGCAAAGCTGCTTTCCGTCCCTGACGCAAACCCCTTCTGTGGGCTCAGCCCGGCACAGAGGCTCACCTGGGCCAGGGCCAGGGCGGAGAAGGGCGTGTCTTCTGCAGGTTTCACCACCACGGTGCAGCCGGCTGCCAGGGCGGCCCCCACCTTCCGGGTGATCATGGCGCTGGGGAAATTCCACTGGGGATCAGAGAAGCAGAGCACAGAGCACACTGAGGACCAGGGCTGCCCAGGCAGTCCAGAGGCAGGCAGGCTGGGGTCAATCAACAGGCCCCTTGCACAACCGACTGGCAGACCTGTTCTCTAGACGCCCAGGTGATCTCAGAACAACTTGCCCCACCAACCTGAGGGACCCGGGAGGCAAAGGCTCATAAATACAGGAAACAATTTTAGAATTGGACACAGCACAAAACTATCTAGACCAGTGTTTTCTGCCGAGGGCCAGAGTAAGGTTCCTAGGCTTTGTGGGATGTAGTTTCTTGCACAACTACTCAGTTCTGCAGTTGCATCGGGAAAGTCACCAAAGATGAGATGTACACAGATGGACATAGTGTGTCCCAACAGAATTTTATTTAAAAACACAAGCAGGCCGATTGCGGTGGTGCATACCTGTCATCCCAGCACTTTGGGGGGCTGAGGCTGGAGAGTTGTGAGTTCAAAGCCAGCCTCAGCAACAGCGAGGCACTAAGTAACTCAGTGAGACCCTGTCTCTACATAAAACACAAAATAGGGCTGGGGATGTGGCTCAGTGGTCAAGTGCCCCTGAGTTCAATCCCCAGCACCAAAAAACAAAAAACAAAAACCACAAGCAGTAGGCTGGATTTGTCCTGAGGTCCTTGGGAAAAATATTAGGGATGGTGGTATTGAAAATGGCAGATGACTTATTATTTCCGTCTACATATTTGTAAACGCCTAGTGACATCTAGATACCTAGATATCTGCGACATCTATAATACACATCTACAAATCCCCAAGGCCATTGCACCTCGACAAACACTTACACAGTGCTCAGTCCATGTCAGCTATTGTCCTAAGTACTTAAAGACTATAACTGGATCCTTCCCACACCTCAGTGAGTTCAGGGTTATTACTGTCCTCATTCGCAGGTTTGGGGAAACTGAGGCAACTAAGGAACTTGCCCATGGTCACAGGACTGGTAAACCTTGAAGTCAAACCTGGTTCATCTCGGCAGGAAGGAGGATCCCACCTGCACCCATGCTGATCAGAGAGGGACAGTGGTCTTGAGACCAGTGGCAGGTGCTGGAGTGAAGGCCAGGTGGACCTCAGAAGGTGGGATGGGAAGGGCTGCCTGATGAGGGGGGCGTGTGGCGGTCCCAGCCAGGCAGACACTGCACCTTACTTCCTAGCCTCTGCCCTCCAGAGCCTGGCCCTGTGCCTGCTGTAAGTGCACAGGTGCTCTGCTACTGTGAGAGCCCCAAGTTAAACAAACAAAATTTCCAAACAAAAGCACATTAAAAAATGCATCCTATCTCAAGTCTTTTACAACATGATGAACTCCAGATCTCTTCAGAGGCGGCCGGCAAGGCCAGAGGAAGCCTTCACACTGAGTCACAAAGTCCTCCTGCAGGCTGTCCTCCCACAGGCACTACCAAACGTGTCCTCCACTCCTGCCACCACAGGTGGCCTTATCACAGAGGCCCGAAGCACCTCCGCATCCCACCAGGGAACCAGGAAACCAAACCGGAGGAGCTCACCTGTGCAGGAAGAACCGCTTCCCAAGCCCTCCCGCCGCCCGTCCCGGGTCCTGCTGCCCCTGCCTCTAGCTCACCGGGGTGATGACTGCGGCCACACCCAAGGGCTGCTTGAGCACCAGGGCCCGCTTGCCCTTGGCGCCGGTGTAGATAATGTCTCCGTAGATGCGGCGGGCTTCCTCAGAAAACCACTCCAGGAACTGGGCCGAGTACAGGACTTCTGACTCTGCCTCCTTCAGCGGCTTCCCCTAGGTGGAGTCAGAAAAGGACACGTTTATTACCCCCTGATACAGGTGAACAGTGGTGTTTCTAAATCCGTCCAGGCGGCAAGAGGAGTAGAGAGGGTGTGTCTGGAGAGCTCAGTACATCACGTCACCCTAAGCCACCAGAGCATGTGCACTCTCAACATCCTCACGAGTGGGGGGACACACCTAGCACTGCACCTTCTGATTTTTTCCTTCTTCTAAGATCCCCTCAATGTTGAAACCCAGGTAGAATTGTTCACCATTGCTAGGGAGAAACTACTGTGCATTTAGAAATACACAAAATCAGCCGGGCACGGTGGTGCACGCCTGTAATCCCAGCACTGTGGGAGGCTGAGGCAGGAGGATCGCGAGTTCAAAGCCAGCCTCAGCAAAAGTGAGGCACTAAGCAACTCAGTGAGACCCTGTCTCTACATAAAACACAAAATAGGGCTGGGGATGTGGCTCAGTGGTCGAGTGCCTCTGAGTTCAATCCCTGGTACCAAAAAAAAAAAAAAAAACCCCACAAAATCTAGAAAACATCAAAACAATCACTTAGGGAAAAGCTGGGATGGTGCAAAAGGAGCATTCATGTAGCTCCAAACAAAGTCCACTCCTGCAGATCAGCAAAGAATAAACTAAAACATACAAATTTCGTTTTACCAATGTGACCGCCAGGCCAGCTAACGGCCTGGCCTCTGCACAGCAGACAAGGAAAGTACTCTCTGGCCCCAGAGTGCACTGGGGGAAGGAGAGGCTCTCGCAAGCCTGGGTCTGCACACTGTGGGGCAGTTTGTCCGGTGCCACGGCAGGACCCCAAACTTACACTTTCGGCTGTGATTAGCTTGGCCAAGTCGTCCTTGTTTTGGATCATTAAATCATACCATTTCCGAAGTAACGAACTCCTCTCCTGCAACAAATAACAAGGCGGACAAGTGGTGAACTGTGACCAGCAGGACAGGCTACCACGCAGCCCTGTTTCCTCGAGTAATGGCAGTGTGCAGGGGGTGACGTTCTGGGTCAGTGTCGCAGTGTCAGTGGGGTGCCCAGATAGGTGGGAAAACATTCTCTGGGTGTGTCGATATGATCCTCTTTCATCCAGAAGGGACTGGCCTTTGAATTGGTGGCAGTAAAGGAAGGTGGCTGTCACCATGCACCCGGGCATCATTCAGTCCACGAGGACCTGAGCAAAGGGGAAGGCGAATGCACTCTGCTTGAAAATCATCTTCTGCCCTTGGGCAGGGGGGCGCCCAGTTCTCAGGCCTTTAGACTCAGACTGGAATTTCACCCCCAGGTTCCCTGAGCCTCCATTATCACGAGTCAGCTGTCACAGTAAATCTCTTCCCGTGTCTCTCTGTATGTGTCCTGGTGGTTGTGTTTCTCTGGCGAAACCGACACTTGGGGAGACAGATAGTGACCTTTCTTTGATAGGTAATAGCACAGACCAATATCAAAATTGTATCTAATGTACACTGAGTCATCAATTATAGAAGGTTTGTGGAAACAGCTAGTATTGTTTGTGGTAAACAAGATTAACTTTACCCCATGAAAGGATAGTTTCCTACTTTTAAAAATTATATTTCTTTTAGCTGGGCCAGGTGTCCCAGCTACTGGGGGGAGAGTTGCTTGAGCTCAGGAGTTTCAGACCAGCTAGTCTAGGCGACCCCCATCTTAGGGGAGAAAAAATTCAAATTGTAGTAAAAGACACATAACTCCTGGAGAAGAGCATCGGCATCTCTAAAAGCTGTATCTGTACTGTAATTACATCTCACTTATCCTCACTGCAGGCAGCACCAGTTAAGGATCTGGTGACCACAGGCCTGTGTACTGCAGGTCACTCTGGGTGAGAGATAAAATACTAAAATCTCAGAGGCCTGGCTCAGAGGAGTAAATTAAATATCTGAGTAAACCAACTGCTGTGAAGAGGCACCATGCTTAGCCTCAGAAGTCAAGGACGGAAAAGGATGAGTGACCTGTAAGGACGAGAGGGGCTCTGCAGGCTGAACACAGGCACCCGTGGAGGCAGCAACCACCTTCAGTGTGCAGAGTCCTGGGCATGCCGTGTATAACTGTGCCCAAAAACAGGGGTGGTGGAGTCCTAACCCCCACACCTTAGAACGTGACCTACTGCAGATCCAGTCTCATGAGAGGTAATCAGGGTAAAATGAGGCCATCCAATATGACTGGTGTCCTTACAGAAAGAAGTCTGGACACAGACACAGAAACACACCTCCAGGAAAGATGTGAAGAGATATTGGGAAAGGGCCGCCTACAGGCCCAGCAGAGGGGCGTGGAATAGTCCCTTCCTCTCAGCCCTCTGAGGAACAGCTCTGCCAACACCTTGATCTCAGACTTCCTGCTTCCAGACCTGAGACCTAAGTCTCTGTTGCTCAAGCTCCCCAATTGCAGCCTTTTGTTACAGCAGCTGTAGAAAACTGATACCCATGCCCCTCAATTTACAATGGTGCTATCTACTCATAAACCCAATGGAAGTGGGAAAGAGCATAAATCGGAAGTGCTCCGGAGCATCACAGCTCAGCCACACAGGCACGGGACAGTACTATGACAGCTGGCAGTTGTGACTCACTGCTGCTGGCCCACATCCGGAAGGATGATATCCCACTGCGTACAGCTACCTGGGAGAAGATCACAATTCAGAATTCCAAGCACGGTGTGCACTGGATGCACATCACTTACACACCAGTGAGAAGTTGAAAAATCCCGACTTAAACCTTCCTAAGCTGGGGACCGTCTGTACAGAAGGGGCCGTGGGAATGTGCAAGACTCAGGGTTCCTGAGAGGTGGATGATGGACAGGCAAATGGGGCCCCAACTCCAGCTCCCCATCAGGCTGGCAGGGAAGCCAGGATGGTGGACCAGGGGGTTCTCCCAACTAGTCTCCTCACCTGTGACTGCAGCACCGTCTATGCAGGGGGCCACCGAGAGAACTAACCCAACACACACACAGCACCAAGAACAGTGCTTCGCAGGGGTGGGTCACAATAATGGCCTTCAAAGATGTCCATGCCCTAGTCCCTGGAACCTGTGACTGTTACCTAACGTGACAAAAGGGACCCTTCCGATGTGACCAAGGACCCTGGATTGGGGAGATTATCCTGGACCATCTGGGTGGACTCATTGCAATCACGAGAACCACGAGAGGCAGGAGGGTCGATGTCGATGTCAATGTCAATGTTGAGGAGCGCCAATGGCAACAGAAGCAGAGGCTGGAGGGATGAAGGTCGCGGCCAAGGTTGCACCTGCAGCTTCCGGATACTGGGAAAGGTGGGAACGGTGGTCCCTGGGAACCTCCAGGAGGAACAGGGCCCTGCCCAGCCTTTGGACCTCTCCCTTCCAAAACTGTATGAGAATAAATCCGTATTGTTTCAAACTTCCAAAGTTATGGAAGCATTTTAGAGAAGCCATAGGAAACCAATGCGTTGTCTAACAAGCCCGTCAATAAATATCTGTTTAAGAAGGGGGGATGCGACTGGGCCTGGATCAGGGAGGGGATCAGACCCGGGGGAAAGATGGCAGAGGCCAGGGGACAAGGGAGGGGGCTCACAGCTGCCCTCCCCGTGGCGTCTGCCACTGACTTCCCTCTGCGGAGCCCTCAGGGAACCGCGCCCACCCCCTCAGCACCACATTCCAGCCTCCGAGAACCCTGATGACAAGACAGAAGTTTCCCTGAGAAGTCCCAGCTCCTGTGCATGGAGCTGACGAGAAGCAGAGATCTGTGGATCGGTGGTGTGATGGGAAAACAGGGCCATGCCACCGGAGTCCACCAGGCCCTGGCACTGCCCTGGGGCCGCCACTCCACCAACAGGACTGCAGGAGCTCCCTGAAACCCGGCGCTGTGACACCAGAGCCCTCGTGAGACCCCAGATGATGCGAGAGGGCGCAGGAGTTGGACCTGACCCATCCCCTTGCTGGGACGCAGTGACCGAGGACACAAGCCGTGCCCATGTGACTTCCACACATGCGTCTCCAGCTCAACTCCAGCTCACGTGGCGCGTCCTACAGAGCTCGCAGGCATCGTGTCTCATGCTGGGGCTCTCAACCATCCTCCAGGCCGAAGTCCTGGGTCCAGCACTGCCTTCTCTCTCTCTCACACCCCATAATATGCTGCTGGAAAGCACAGCTGGCTCCACCTTCAAATATATCCCAGATGGCACCACTCGTCACCACTCCCGGCTTTGTCTAGTTCCTTCACCCCCTGCTGCCTAATCCACAACACCTGTTATGGTTCACAGGTGGTTTGTCCCCCAGGGTCTACCTGCTGGAGGTGGGTCCTCAGTGTGGTGACCTTAGAGGGTGGGCCCCAGTGAAGGTCCCCAGGTCACTGGAGGCATGCCCTTGGAGGGGATCAAGGCTGTTCTGGGAGCTTGAGTTAGTTTGTTCAAGGGAGACTGGCAGTGCGCGCAGGACACAGAATCTCCCTCTGCTGTCCTGTCCTGACGTGTGATCAGTTGCTCCCACAGTGCTCCCACCTTGACACTGCCCTTTGCCATCAGGCCCTCGCCAGAGGCCAGGTCGATGGCGGCTGCCTGATCTTGGACTTTCAGCCTCCAAAACTGTGAGCTGAATAAACCTCTTTTCTTTATAAAATTAGCCTGCCTCAAGAATTTCATTATTAATGCAGAACCAACTAGCACATCCTCCTCAGCGGTCTCTCCTTCCTCTGCTGTCCTTCTGTCCCTCAGCACTGGGGCCAGTGTCTTCCGAAGCCTGAAGCAGATGTCTGTTTAAAACCTGGTCGTGGCCCCACCTTACCCAGAGGAAAACCCAGAGTCCCGAGGGTGGGCCCTGCATCCCCAGCCACCCAGCTCCCTCCTCTGGTTCTCTCTGACTCCTTCCTGGCCTCGCCCCCTTTGCTCAGTCCTCTCTGGCCAGAGGGCCTCCTTCTGTTCTGCAAACAGGATGGCCATGTTCGGACTTGCTCCTTCCCTTGGGTCTCACACCTCAGTGAGGTCTACCTTGATGTCACAGGCTGAAAGCGTCAGCTCCTACATTGTCAGGTTACAGTCCTAATCATATAGGTGGAGATAAGGTCTTTAAAGAGGTGATAGCATCAGCCGGGCGCGGTGGCACATGCCTGTAATCCCAGCACTTTGGGAGGCTGAGACAGGAGAATCGAGAGTTCAAAGCCAGCCTCAGGAACAGCGAGGTGCTAAGCAACTCAGTGAGACCCTGTCTCTACATAAAACACAAAATAGGGCTGGGGGGTGGCTCAGTAGTCGAGTGCCCCTGAGTTCAATCCCTGGTACCAAAAAAAAAAAAAAAGAGGTGATAGCATCTAAGATGAGGTTACTGGGTGGGCCCTAATTCAATGTGGCTGGCTTCTCATAAGAACAGACAAGAATGCTGCCACACAGAGAGAAGACCTTTAAGCCAGGGAGCAAGGCCTCAGGAACCAACCCTGGTGACCCCTTGACCTTGGACTTTCAGCCACTAGAACTGAGAACATTTGTGTTGCTTATGTCCCCCAGTCCGTGGTGCCGAGGGCAGGAGGGCAGCGCGAGCAGACCACTTCCCGTGACCCACTGCACTCGGCACACTTGCCCTGGGGTTGCACGCAGGTGCTCTCGGCCCGGCACAGCGCCCGGCACTCGTGCTCAAACCCGTTCCCGTTGTGTCCTTCCTCGTTGCCGACTTTCTGCAGTGTGTACCCCGGGAATCCGGGGCGAGCAAAGGCCCTGCGCCCGCGCCCGCCCGCCTACCTTGACCGAGACGCCCCTCCAGCCGCGGAAAGCCTCGTGGGCGGCGCGCACGGCGGCGCGGGCCTCGGGCACCCCGCAGTCGGCCACCATGCCCAGCGTGGCGCCGCTCGCCGGGTCCAGCACCGGGAAGGCGGCGGCGGCCGGCAGCCAGCGGCCGCCCACGAAGCTGTCGGTGCGCAGCAGCGCCGCGGAGACGCCCGCCGGGCCGCCGGCGTGGCTGCGGAGCTGGGCCCGGCCGGGCGCCGAGCAGCCGGCGCGGGGGCGCAGGCGGCGGCCCAGGGGCGCCAGCGCGAGGCCCGGGCGCCCGGCGCTCGGCAGCCGAAAGCAGGTCGCCATGGCCCCGGCTGCAGCGGCGACAGTTGCAGGAGCAGGCGCGCGCGCGCACGGGAGCGCAGGGTCGCGGGCGGCGGGCGGAGCGAGCGGGCGGCGGGGACGCGCGGGCTGCGGAGCGCGGGGCTGCAGGGCCGAGGCCCGGGCGGCGCGGTCCCGGCGCTCGTGGCGTTGCCCGCCGCGCTCAGGCTGGACCTGGCCCCGATCCACGCGAGGCTTCGCCCCCTGCGCACCGTCCCCGGGAAGGCTGGGGCCGGGGCGGGACAGGCCCGCGGCGCTCGGCACTGTGGACAGCTGTCACCTTCCCCGGGGTTCTTAGCTCTGCGCAGCTGCGGGAGGACCGCCCTTCCCCGGCCCCTAAATCCGGCATCCCGGGTCCCGGACGCAGGCTCGGTCCCTAGGTGAGCTGGTGCCGGCCTCAGCTGCCAGGCCACCGTCCAGGTTCTCAGTAAGGGCACCTCTGGCGCACACGGGATCTGGGGAGACGGTTCTCCAGCGGCCGAGTGCGGCCCAGCGTTCGGTGGCTTGGGTGCTTTTCTGGTTGTGTCTAGACAGTCTGTCCCTTTATTGGAAGCAGGATGCTCCGGACAGACAACCTCCCCTTTGGACACAGACTTGGATCCAAACTCAGTATCTATCGTCAACGAGCTGCCTCACCTTGGGCTAATTAAGTAATACCTGTCGTCTTGCTTGTGAATGCGATAATACCTACCCTACACGTTTGTCAGGAAATAACCTGTAATGCTTAGCACAGTTGCTACATTAATTCAGCAGTGTTTAAAGTCATACTAGCTGTCCTAAGTAAAGCCATGAGTAAGGGTAAAGCTAGGCCACCAACTAGTAAATGGAACCATTTGTCAAAAGGAAATCAACCCAGCCAGGCCCAGTGACGCACACCGGTAATCCCAGCAACTCAAGAGGCTGAAGCAGGAGGATTACAAATTCGAGGCCAGCCTCAGCAATTTAGTAAGACCCTGTCTTAAAATAAAAAAAATAAAAAGGGCTGGGAATGTAACTCAGTGGTAAAGTGCCCCTGGGTTCAATCCCCAGCACCAAAATTAATGAATAAATAAATAAATGGTTTTGCAAGGGAATCGATCGAGGTTGTTCGTGTTGAGCATATTAGTCATCTTTAGACAGCAGTCTTCCTCTTTTCAGAAATTAGACTGAGGCCTAAAACTCCAGAAGCAGCACGGCGGCTTAAACCCTAATGAGAATAAAAGTAAAATGCAAGCCTACACTCAGAATCTGCGGGTGCGGTGGAAGCCCGGCCCTACGCACTGATTTTGAGGTCCCCAGTCTCGACAGGCCTCGCCCGCGACAGAGTTCAAGTCTTGCTGGCTTTTCGCCGAGGAGATGCTTCAACTCCGGACTTTGTACTGTGTCGGAGCCACTCAGTTTTGTGCCAGGCACGTCTGGAAGAGGGGACGACAGTGCGGTTAAGTCGTGGGCGTGCGTGTTCACCGCTTCCCGCAGGAGCTGCGGAGTGGGAGCCCCGGGAGGCACCGCCGCCTCGCTCTCTCTCGGGGCTGGGGAGCTGGTGGTTCACACGTTCTGCCTGCAGAGGGCGCACGACGGACAGTCAGTTTCCACTGACATGGGGGCAGCCATTCACTTTGGGGCCTCCGTCTACTGAAGCCAGAGTGAAGTCAATTGGTCAGTTTTGAGTCTCCCATTCCAAAATTAATCTGCTTGTTGTTTGTTTTATGGTTTTTATTTTGTTTTGTTTTGTTTTGGTACTGGGGATTGAATCCAGGGGCACCCTACCACAGTTACATCCCCAGCCCTTTTAAAAATTTTATCTTAAGACAGGGTCTAAGTTGCTCAGGCTGGTGTCCACCTTGCTGTCCTGCTGCAGCCCCCAGAGCAGCTGGGATTACAGGTGCGCTCCACCACACCTGGCTCTCTGCTTATCTTTTTAAGGCTCTATTTCTAACCGAGCTGGCTCTCCTTGCCAGTGGACTTTACCATTAGGCACAGTAGATATGACACTAATAATTTTTTTGAGGCACAATGAATGTTTAATTCCTTTTAAATTCTGAAGGAGAAAAGTGAACTTGGGTGGAATATCAATACATTAATCTTTATACCAATGCAGATATAAAATATATATTTTTTTCTATTTATTTATGAAGCAAAGTGCCCATGACCTAGGAAATTCACAGTGTGGCCCTCCCCTGCGCCTCCACTGCCCTGTGCCCTCTACAAGCCCCCATTCAGAGTGGAGCAATTTCCTCCTGGCTTATTTCTAGGGCCCTGGTGCCCCTAGAGCCTGGCTGGGTGTGATTGTCAGGGCCAATAACACAAGGTCACTGGACGACAGGGACCTTTTCCTTGTTCCCTCTTAGCCTGCCCTTGAGCTGGGCACTACCATTCCTCTGGCCTTTACCAGCCTCTTCCCCGTGTGTTCCGACGACCCTGTAACAACAGCAGCTTATTAGACTAGCATGCAGTGAACTGGAATTGTCCTCTTTGTCTCAAAAGGGTCTGGACATGAAAATCATATCTCATTTATCTGCACCAGGAGATCAACTTCACTTCAAAATCTTAACCCAATTTCGCTTTATAATCATATCTAAATTGTTATTAAAATGTTAGGCTGATTATCTGCATGTGAAATATATTTTTTTTTGATTAAACAAATTCAACAGATGGGTCGGGGCTGTAGCTCAGTGGTAGAGCACTTGCCTAGCATGCATGAGGCCTGGGTTCCATCCCCAGCACTGGAAAAAAAAAAATCAACAAGGAAGATATTTCAGGCTCCATTCTAAGCACTTTACATATATTTAATATATTTACTCATATGATCTTCACCACAACCCAGAAGTGGTCCTGTTTTTATTGCCCTCTAAGATGAGGAAATGGAATCTTAGAGAGTTTTAATAACTTGCACAGGGCCACCCAGATAGAAAGAAGGTAGCAGAGTGCGATCCAGATGAAGTCCATGTCCACTACCCACTCCTCCTGCAGCTGCGTGCTCATTCTTCAACTTGTGTCTGCATTTCCGAAGATTTCTGAGTGGTGGAACCATGCAGTTTTATCCATGGCAAAGCCACTAGTCTTAGAAAAGGGAATGTGGACCTGTGATCCCAGCGACTCTGGAGGCTGAGGCAGGAGGATCCCAAGTTCCAGGCCAGCCTCAGCAATTTAGTAAGGTCCTGTCTCAAAATAAAAAACAAAAGGACTGGGATGTAACTCAAACTCAATGGTAGAGCAATCCTCTCTATCAGTACACACACACACACAATTTGGCCAAGTATATATAAAATTTGGCATCAGAAAATTTATGATCTGAGAGCTTTAATAGAAATTAAATTTATGTATTTAAAAAATGTGGAGACCAGTGAGGTAGCGCATGCCCTGTAATCCCAGCTATTCAGGAGACTAAGGTGGGAAGACCACAAGTTGAAGACCAGCCTCAGCAACTTAGCCAGGTGCTGGGCCACTTAGTGAGAACTTTTATCAAAATAAAAAATAACTACCATGCACAAAGCCCTGGGTTCAATCTCCAGCACCACCAAAATAAATAAATAAATAAACAAATAAATAAATAAAATAAAATAAAATAAAAAGGGCTGGGGATGTAGCTTAGTGGTAAATCACCCCAGGGTTCACTTTCCAGTACCAATAAATAAATAAATAAATAGGCTGGGGATGTGATTCCATGATAAAGCGTTCCCTGGTTCAGTCTCCAACCAAAAAAAGGGGGGAGGTTGAGGAGTAGGAAGGAAAATATTTCCATATACTTGTCATCGTCATAGGTACTTGTCATTTGTCAGATAGTTTTCTTTTTCTTTTTTTTTTTTTTTTGTACCAGGGATTGAACTCAGGGGCACTCCACCACTGAGCCACACCCCCAGCCCTATTTTGTGTTTTTTGTAGAGACAGGGTCTCACTGTTGCTGAGGCTGGCTCTGAACTCACGATTCTCCTGTCTCAGCCCCGCAAAGTGCTGGGATTACAGGCTTGAGCCATCGCACCTGGCTTGTCAGATAGTTTTCTTAATCCTACAAGCTATGTTTTAACTTTCTCTTAACATTATAGCTTTGATGTTTTCTACAAAAGAATACAAACTTCATAAAAATTCATGCAATATTGACACTTAATGCCCATTTTCCCACTAGGTGCAGTAGTCTCAGCTGTGATCCCAGCTACTGGGGAGGCTGAGGGCTTAAGAGAATGGCAACCCAGCCTGGGTAACTTAGTGAGACTCTGTCTCAAAAAATAAAAACTCATAAAGGGCTGGGCTGGCTCAGTGGTAGAGTGCTTGTGGGCTGGAGCACCAGCACTCACAGCCTGGCCTGCCCGGAGTGGATGGACCCTCCCATTTTGATGCAAATATTAATTAAGTCATTTGGAACCTTAAATACATGTGGTATGTAGAGGGAAATTTGGGATTAGCATTTCTTCATAACTGAACCCGGTTTCTCCTCTGGCGTCTTCTGGATGGTTCTGTCTGTCTGTCATTTGCTGTCTGGGCAGCATTACTCCCTTCCCTGGCACTCCATGCAGACACCTGCTGTTACCATGGTGGCTACCACTGGACGCTGAGTTTACCCAAGTCCTAAGTCATAATCACCCACCGCCCATAGGCTATAGGAGGCCTGGAGTGAGAGGAGGATGCTCCAAGGCCACTGTGGAGTCCTCACACAGCCGGTGGACGGGGTCCAGAGGACAGCTGGCTCCTCAGCTCCAGCTGATGGTCCCAGTACCTGTGTCATTCAGGAAGCCAGTTATTTTGCAGAGTGCTGGAAATCACATTTTTCTGTGAATTTTCTCATTTTAAAAATGTTGGCTTAGGTTTACAAAACACTGTTAGTAAAACAACACATATTTGTTTATAGCCTAGAAGTAGTTACAAACAGTGGCCTGATCCCCCTCTCCTCAGGGGGTACAGTGTTCATTTCCTGGGGCCTTTTTACCTAGCTGAGTTGAGATTGCACAGCAAGCTATTTGCAAACCTCTAAGTGTCTGCGGTCCCACCTTGGACTCATCCAGCTTTTCATTCGGCTAGCCTGAGAGCGGTAGAGTGAATGCCATTCCCTTTCACTCTTTTAGAAGCTCCTCTCCTGCTTTTATGCATAACTTGACCTTTAAGATGAACTCATTTCCATGAACAGTTTGACCTAGATTTTCCCTCATGGATTAAGTGCCATTGATTTCCTACTCCAGGAGAGATAGGGCCTACCATTTCCCAAACCCTGGCTTCTTGGCTCTATTCTGCCCCCTCCCCTCTGACTCCCAAGTGGAACCAGTATCTTTGATTGGATGCAGAAATCTGATCTTGCAACAGGCCCTGGATTAAGCCCTAAGAGCCAGAGGAAGAGGCCCAGGAGTGGCTGCACTTGTGTAATCCCACACATGTGTCAGTATCTGTTGCCAAATACTGAGAGAAGCCGGTTCCAGCTGATCACCATAAAAGCTTTCCAGGCCCTCCCACCTGCTGGGGAGGCCCAGCGGGCAGGGCTACCTGATAAATGTGTGCAGAGGATGCACCAGACCTCGCCTGTGTAATGAGGCTGTCGAATAGGGAAACTATTGATGTGCACAGGTGAGTCTGTTTTTAGGAAGCAAGAACCATTTGGAGACAACTTTGCTTGGTCTCTGCACCATCGTCAGTTCAGATGAAATGCAGGGACAGGGCTGGAAGATGCAGCCTCCAGTCGGAAGCTTTTGGATTTCACTGGCTCCGTTCTCTCCTCCTAGGTGGACAGTCTGTTTGCTGTTCTGCTGAGGCTAAACAGCGGCTGAGCAGTTGACTTCATTGGAAAACAATATTATTTGAAATGAGGCTTGGTTTCCCGTGTCAGTGACCTGCTGGAGGGAAGCGCTGGCTCTCTGCCTGGCTCTGGAGTCTCGGAGCTGCTGCGGAGGGGAGCTTCCTGTGAGCAGAGGAGCCTGGAGGAGTGACAGCATGTCCCCGTGCAGGCTGTGGCCTGGCCTGCTGGCCGGGCTGGCTTTCCTCTGCCCTACAACTTTGTCGTGTGGCCTTTCAACACATGTGGAAATAGGTGAGTGCTGGGCCCATCCTTTTGTGTTCTTGAAAGGATAGGAAATCTGTCGAGATGTGAAGAACGAGATGGAAGATCTGCCTCCGGTGCCGAGCAGCCTGACAGTGGAGAGAGAAGTGCTGTGGTTGGAGCCTCTGGGGCTGGGAGCAGGCTGGAGAGAGCCCTGGCAGAGGGTGCTGGGTGTTCTGGATGGGGAACTAGGTGCTTGATACAGGTGAGGCTGCAGAGAACTGGCCGGACAGGAGGAGAAAGGTGGGGGCACATGGGAGGATTGAGGAATTTATTTTGTTTCACATTTCCAAAGACTGGCATTTCCAATTGTACGGAAAGGACTACATGTGGCCCTGGGAGTGGGTTCCTGTCAAGGGCCGTAAAGGTGCTTGGCCTCAGGGAGGTCACAGAGGCCATGGAGTCTGAGTGATCTCATGGCAAGAGTGGGCCTGTAAGCTTGTGCCACCGGCCCTTGGGCAAAGGCAGAGGTGTTTGTGTAGGTAGGTCACATGATTTCTTAAAAAAATTTTTCAAGCTTTATTGAGGTATAATTGACAAATAAAAATTGTATAGGTTAAAGATGTGCAGCATGGTTTCTTTGTACACATACACGCTGTGAAATGTTCACCACCATCGAGCTAATGAAAACCCGACTCACATGGCAGCTGTTCTTGGCAAGAACTTTTAACAATAGGATTTGGGCCAGGTGTGGTGGCACAGCCTGTAATCCCAGGGCCTCCAGAGGCCAAGGCGGGAGGATCAGAAGCTCGAGGCCAGCCATAGCAGCTTAGTGAGGCTGTTCTGAGACCCTGTCTCAAAATAAAAAGGGCTGGAGATGTAGCTCAGTGGTAAAGTACCCCTGGGCTCAAGTCCCAGTATCAAAAACAAAAAACAAAAAACCCAAATTGTGTATGGATTGTATATGTAATATTTTTAACATATGGAAAATGTGAGCCAATTCATAATATAATTAAATATTACATTCTATAGCAATTTTTAGATTAATTTCAGATATATCTGATGTTCTAGGTTTTGTTTAAAGAGATAATAGTATTGTATAGTTTCATCAACTCCAGAAATTACAAAGAATAACAAGATTATAAATATGAAAATTTTTCAGTGCAAAATAGGCCCAGATATTGAGCAATGGCAGGCAGGAAAAATCACAGAATTTTACAATTTGAGGAGTACTAGAGGTCATGGAGCCCAGTTCTTCTGTTTTTACAGGTGAGGAAACTGATTCTAGTGAGTGTCACAGCTAACTTGTTAATGGCAGTGCTCTTGGCATTGAACGTTTATTGCTGACAGGGAGTGAGGGGGGGATGGAGAGAGATGGCAGGACCCTGGCTGGGGTGTGGCTGAGCAGTGCCCGTTACCTCCCACTTCCTCCTCTAAAACCGGGAGTGAGCCCCCGACCAGAGGGCATGGTGGCCCACCTTACTTTGTTGGTGCCTCGAGGTTGTTCTGAAGGATGGATTGGTGGCTACAGATTCATACATGCACACAGCGCTTGCCCGCCCCTTGGTCCCTTTTCTCTACTGACCTCCCTGTGATTTTCATGAGCTCCCCCCCACACCTTTCCCTTTTTCCTTTCTAGCCTCCATATGTGAGAGAAAACGTACGGCCTTGCCCTTCTGAGTGTGACTTATTTCACTTAACGTGACGGTCTCCAGTTCCATCCGTTTTCCTGCAAATGCCATACTTTCGGTTTTCTTTGTGGCTGAATAAAACTCCATAGCACCTTTTCCTTATCTATTCATCCATTGGTGAACACCGAGGCTGCTTCCGTAGTTTGGCTCCTGTGAATTGTGCTGCTCAAATGCGGCTATGAGAGTCATCACGCTGCAGTGATACACAAACTCTTCAGGAGAAATGTGGAGGAACAGGACAGCTAGGTCGTTTGGTGGTTTTGGGCCTGGTCGTTGAGGAACCTCCACTAATTTCCACAGTGGTTGTACTAATTTACAATTCTGGCAACAGTGTAAATGCTCCTTTTTCCCCACATCCTCTCCAGCATTTATTATTTGTATTCTTGATGACTGCTGTTCTGATTAGAATGAGATGAAATCTCAGTGCAGTTTTGATTTGCATTTCTCTAATTGCTAATGACGATGAGCATTTTTTCATATATTTGTTGGACATTTGTATTACTTCTTTGGAGAAGTATCTGTTGAGTTCATTGATCATTTATTAATTGGATTATTTTATTTTTATTTTTATTTTTGTACCAGGAATGGAACCCAGAGGTGCTTAACCACTGAGCCACATCCCCGGCCCTTTATTATATTTTATTTAGAGACAGGGCCTCAATCCTCCTGCCTCGGTCTCCCAAGCCACTGGGATTACAGGCGTGCACCACCGTGCCCGGCTGGTTATTTGATTTTTCAGTGTGAAGGTTTTGGAGTTCTTTACACGTAGTGATATTAATCCTTCTAAGTGTTTTCCAACTAAGTTCAGTGATATTGCTGAAATTATAGAAATAAGCTAAAGAGGAACAAAGGTAAATGGAAATATTCAACTTTGTAATCTTTAGAGTTTGAGAATTTATAAGACAGATACCTTTCTTCAGTAGTTACAAGGTCCTAATGGATAGCTAAAAGTATTTATTGCTACATCGCTTTGTGAACATAATTAAGGGCAACTCCTAAAATAGAATCTTCACCGATGCTGAGAATTTTCATATAAAGGAGACTGAAATCACTGCTTGCCTACTTGGATGGTGCCATGAACATCTTGGTTCACTTTCTCATTGCTCATATGGGGCCTGAGTGGAAGGGTGACATTTATGTGAACCGACTAATCCAAACTCCCTCTTTCAGAGCACTGTGTCTGCAAGTCCCTGGGCTCCCAGGTAGAATATGCATATACTGTAACTTGTCTCTCATTTTAATGCCTTCAGTGTAGGAGTGCCTATATATTTATTTATTTTTTGTCATATGGATTTAAAAAATGGATGTGGTTCATGGTAAAAAGAAGGTGTCACCTCTGAGTGCCTCCTCACAGGAATGCCAGTCTTCCTGTTCTAAGAAGCCTTGCAGGGTGGGTGGGTGACGTGGGTGGCTTTCTGATATGGTCATTACAGAGTGTTCCAGTGGTAAACACATCTGGGGACTCTTGGTGCAGACCATGGATTTACATATTATATTTCCTACCTCAATTCTGAGGCAAAATAAGATAATGACTGACTGTTTCTGTAGCTCCTCCCTCTCCGGCCACTGTGCCTGTCACATAGTGTTTAGTTTCGGATTCTCTCCACCAGCTGTCAGGTGGGTACTTCTGACTTGATTTTACATAGCAGGGAACTGAGGTCTGCAGAGGTCAAGTAATGACCCAAGGTCAAAGAGCTAGTTAGACGCTAAATCACCATGTAGCTCCGATTTGTAGTATAATAATATAAATACTATACAAATGCAATTATGCCTAAAGAAAATTCTGAGTACAAACTTCATTTTCTGCTTCCTTGACAGTAAAATTTTGTATTTTCCTTGAAAGTGATCTCTTGAAAGTACAGGTAAATACAACCTGTTCATGTTCCTCTCTTTTAGGACACAGAGCTCTGGAATTTCTTCACCTTCAAGAGGGTCACGTTGACTACAAAGAGGTACAAAGATTGGCTCTTACTCCTTTGCATTAGCTTCCTCAGCAGGAGTTCAGCAAAGCCTAATAGACAGACCAATCCTAAGAGCCATTTCATGTCTTTAATATTATGATTGAAAAGCCACTTGAACATTTTATATATGTGATATTTTAAAATGCAAGTATTTTAAGGGTATGGATCATAATTTGAAAAAAGTGAAATTTTTCAATGATGCATCTTTTTGTTTTATAAAGAGGTTATACTTGAGAGAAACTGTGTTGTCCTAGTTTTTGTTACTGTGTGTTGGACATGGATTGCATCACCCAGAGGAGCAGGAAGCTTGCTTGTTTGATTTCACAGCCCTGGGGATGGCACAGGCCTGCACAGGCCAGGCCAACCTCTGCCCCTGAGCACACTGAGACCTCCGTCTGATTTCCCTCCCTCTGTGTTCCTAGTTGGACTTGTATTCCCGGTAGCTCGCCATTATCCCCTGATCAAATTAGTTTCACCGGATCCGA
>PVHX01022252.1:0-28044 GCA_004024805.1 Geosciurus inauris | reverse complement strand
GGGGGTGGGGCAAGCTGAGGAGTCAGAGGAAAGGGGGCCTACCTCACTCTTGTCGGTCCGGGTGAGGAAGACAGAGAGCGGCTCAGGAGTTCGCTCAGTCCGGAAGGCTTGCCTCAACCCCGGTATGGGGGACGTTCAAAATCCTCCCGGGTTTCACGCACCATTATGTAAAGACTAGACGACCAGGAGGAGATGAATTAAGCCACTCAGCAAGACTTTATTGGAATACACGCTCTCAGGCCGAATCCTCCCATCCATCAGAGTGTGTCCAGGAGAATGGCGCTGGGGCTCCAGTGCACAAAGAATTTCAAAAAAGTCCAGTCAGGAAGGGGAAGGCTTGGGGGCAGGAAGAGAAGGCCAGAGTCCTTCCTGGATAGGTCAGGAAAACCCACTGATTGACAGGAGGCATGTCTACTGGTGGCGTCAGCATCTGGCTGGCAGCTCCATTCTGCAGCTACTGACCGGTCCCCCTAATTGAACATCCTGGATCCTAGCCTGACCTAACAGGTTGAATTATAAAGGTGTTGTTGTTGTTGTTGTTTTAAGATGGGGTCTCACTATGTTGCCAGGCTGGCCTTGAATGCCTCAGCTCAGGTGATCCTCCTACCTCAATCTTCCTCCTCGGTAGGGAGGATGAGAGGCATGTGCCACAGGGCCAAGCGTAAGAGGTATTTGATTACACTAGCTCTCCCCTTGTGGAAGCCTCCTTATTCATGATGCCAAGCTCAAGTGCCACCGACTCTTTCAAGTTTTCTCTGACCTCCCTCCCTCCCTCATCCATTAGGATACGGATGCCCCCTGACCAGCCGCAGAGTTACTCCCAATAAATCCATCATAAGTTGCAAAAACCTTCACTGTAAAATGCATTTACTACACCTAACCTACCAATAAGCATCACAGTTTACCTTAAACGTGCTTAGAACACTTACATTAGCCTATAGTTGGGAAAAAGCACGTGATATAATGCCTATTTTTAAAGAATGTGTTAAGTATCTTGCATAATTTATTGAATACCTGTATTCAAAAACTACTGGCAGAGCAGGGTGCTGGGCGGGGACCAACAGGGCTTGTCGGTGAGGCTGCAGTGGTGGCAGTGGCAGATCGGCAGTTGGGTTCATGCTGGGAGCAGGTGGCAGCGGCCACCATGATCCTGCTGCAGGTGAACAACTGCATCATCCAGGAGATGCTCATGCTCACGTTCAAGAACGCGGCTGCCGGAGACAAACCAGAAGCAGGAGTTACATTTGCAGATTTTGATGAGGTCCTCTGTCCTATTTCAAATCCTAATGGAGACAAAATGAAAGTGATGGTCACTATTTCCTTGAAATTCTACAAGGAAATTCAGGCACATGGTGCTGATGAGTTTTAAAGAGGGTATACCAGAGTTTCTTGGTAAATCACGATATAGTCTCTTTGCTATATGACCTTGAAAATATGCCTGCATCTAAGGATTCCATTGTGCATCAGGCTGGCATGTTGAAGCAAAATTATTTTGCCTCTCTCTTTGAGAAATACTTCCAATTCCAAGAAGAGGGCAAGGAAGGAGAGAACAGGGCAGTTATCTGTTATAGAGATGATGAGACCATGTATGTTGAATCTAAAAAGGACAGAGTCACAGTAGTCTTCAGCACAGTGTTTAAGGATCACCACGGTGTGGCCATTGGAAAGGTATTCATGCAGGAGTTCAAAGAAGAACTCTGAGCCAGCCACACAGCACCCCACGTTCTCTTTAGCTACAGGGAACCTCCCCTGGAGCTGAAAGGTACAGATGCCACTGTGGGCAACAACTTTGGCTACATTACCTTAGTGCTGTTCCCTTGCCACAGCAATGCCACCACTGGAGACAACACCATCAACCCGATCCACACACTTTCAGGGACTACCTGTATTACCACACCGAGGACTCTAAGGCCTATATATTCACACTCATATGCAGGCAAAAACATCTCACTTCCTCAAGGTGTTGAACCATGCACATCCAGATGCTGAGAGAAAAAAAAATGAAAATAATCATGGGAAGACATTTTTATTCCACTAACTCTTGGGAAAAGAGGAGGAAGCATTGGCTGGACCCTTGCCACTGGATAATCACAGCCCATCATGTTGCACCTCTCTGGGTCCTAAGGGATTCTCCTTTGGGTTCCATTTTGTATGCATTTGGAAAATTATCTGCAGAGACAAGCTGTGCTTGCAAGGACTTCATAGTTCCCAAGAATTAAAAAAAAAAAAAAAAAGAATTCCACTTGATCAACCTAATTCCTTTTCTTTTATCTTCCCTCCCCAGTTCCGCTTCCTCCCACTCTCTTTTCCCAGGTGTTTCGCTTTGCAATATGTTACCAGTGATGAGTTGTAGGATAATGCAATCTTGTTTCTTTCTAAGTATTTGGTTCAAAACCCCTGTATCTAAAGAAATACAACTGGGGAACATTAATAAAGAAAATCTTTCTATTTAAAAAAATGCTGGCAACATAACACATGGTAGGATATCAGATTTTTATCCTCATGATCCAGTGACTGGGAGCTACCGCTGGCTGTTTCTGCCTAGTATCCAGAGTATCTACTGCATATTGCTAGCTAGCTGAAGAAAAGATCAAAATTCAAATTTCTAAGTATTATTTCTACTGAATTCATATTGCTTTTGTATCATAATGAAGTTAAAAATTTTTACTTTGAACCATCATTTTGGGAACCATGTGTTAATTGCTTTTCTTCTATGTGCCCACAACATGAGACCTACCCTCAGCCCATAAGTCATTCTAACATCTTTTACATATTCTAATAACATACCTGTGATTCCACTGAATTTTAATTTTTTGCTGGCAAAGCCCAATCTTGAAGTATTTACCACAGTTCTTATAAAATAAGCAGTAAAGAAATGTTGATTGAATTGCATTTATACAATTATATAAAAAACTTCCGCAGATGAAAATTCAGCCCCTAGGACTTAGAGTGTTCTCAATACTTAAAGCTAGGAAGAAAATAATCCGTGGATTTCTAAATTATAAGCAGGCAAACTGAACTTAAGTATGAAATTTAGTTGCAAGCTGCAAAGCAAGCATCTCCTTAGGGAAAAGTGTGATTTGAACAAAACTCTAATTTGAATGCAGATGTTCTAGACTAAGATCAGTGCATGGTGAGCATTTAGCATAGTGCCTGGCAAACAGCTAGCATTCAATAAATGTTACCTGCTACACATTTCATCCATTGTTAAGATGTACCATTTTGCAATTTTTCACCTTTTATCCTGAAGATTCAGTATACACCCTGGCATCTTACAATCTCCGACAGCCAGATGCAATCCTGATGGAGTTGTTTAAAAACCTGCCCTTGACACCATTTAGTAAGATAAAGTAAGTACCAACAATTAAGCATTTTAGTTTCAGCAAAATATGTGAATTATAATTGTGCCCGGTTACATCCTAATCTAGTGTCTGTCACAGAACTGGTGCAAATATGTGCTGAATAACAACTAATATGATAACCTTCGGTCATAATTTAAATTTTAAAATACCTTATAAATTGGAAATGTGTCTAAAAAACAAGAGCTCCTTTCCATTGGTAATGCATATAAATGTCATTATAATGTCACCCTCATTCTGTCTCCTTTTCAGACATTGGCATTGCCAATTACTACAGGAAAGTTGCACATTAGAAAGGCAGATGGTATTTTGCAAATATATGCATTGAAGGGGCAAAAGCCTGAGTGCCAGTGGGAACTGGTGCCTGTCACCATTCCTTCTATACAGAATTGATCTGGAACTGCTTTCTTGTTTGTTTGTTTGTTTGTTTGTTTTTGAAAATGCCTTCCCAGTGTTATTCATTTCCAAAAACAGCATGCTACTTCATTTTAAAAGCAATATGAATTTCTTGGTTACAATAATAAAGTAACATGATTCAAGTGAGATTTTTCAAAGATTCACAATGTTGTACAGCCATTATGGAAAACATTATGGAGGATAATCAAACAAATTAAATGGAAGTAACATATCACCCAGAAATCCCACTACTGGGTTTATATCCAAAGGAAATGAAATCAATATGCCAAAGACATATTTACATTCTCAAGTTTATTGCAGAATTATTCACAATGACCAAGATATGATATTAACTCAAATGTTCATAAGTGGATAAGTAGATAAAGAAAGTGAGATACATACACACACACAAATGGAACACAATTCAGCCTTTAAAAGGAAAGAAATGCTGTCATTTGCAACAAGATTGATGAATCTGGAGGGCATTATACTATGTGAAATGAGCCAGGCTCAGAAAGATAAGTACCACATGGTATCACTTACATGTGGAATCTAAAAAAGTCAAACTCATAGAAGCAGATCATAAAAAATCATTACCAGAGGATGGGACAGTGACTGGGAGCTGTTGATTAAAGGACACAAAATTTCAGTTGGATAAGAGCAAGTAAGATCTAGAGATCTGTTGTATAGCATGATGACTATACTGAATGAGAATATATTGTATTCCTGAAAATGGCTGAGCAGATTTTAAGTGCTTTTACCAAGAATGTTGATTAAGTATATGAGAATGCATATGTTCAGTTTAGCCATTCCACAATGTACACATTTTTTGTCAACTAAAAATTAATTATTTTTTGAAAAAAGAATCACCGTCGAATGGGGAAAGAGAGTATCAGAGGTCTTCTCTTAAACCTGATAAGGTCAGTTTTATCCCTTGATCTTGAGACTTTATAGAAATACTACAAAGAGAATTTTCTGTGTTATTTTCCAGAATGAAAAAGTTGATGAAGGAATATACAATTGTCTACACAGTGGAGAGAAAAAGTCTTCCTCTGCAATTCATCTATTCTCTTTTACTGCTGTCCCTAACCACCCTCTGACGACTCAGGCATTTTATCTCATTCTCATCCTACAAGCCTACCCAGCCACTGAGTCCTAGACAATTTGCCTGTATGATAGCACTGTCCTTCTCTCCATTTCTACATCAACTGCCAGTTCAAGTTCAGGCTCTTCTTATCTGGCCCACGCTATACTAGCCTTCTAGATCACTTCCTTAATTCCAGTCTTTCTTGTCCTGAAATATCCCACGCTGATGAAAATGGATCATCAATTTCATACCCTAAATTGTCAGAAGCTCCTTCTTGCCACCTTGGTGGCTAAAAGACATCTCACACAGTAGGCCCAAAACTGTGGCCCTGATCTTCTCCTCAAACCTTCATTTCTCAATATTTTTTATCTCAATAAGTGTTAGACATTTGAAAATCAACATGCTCAACTTGCAACTCCCAATTTATGGTTTAAAATTCACTCTTCCTGTAGTCTTCCCTGTCTTTCCAGTTAACTAGGGCAAAAGCTAAAGTCTTTTTTGATGCCTCTCTTATCCCTATATCTAAATTAACTCCATCAGAAAAAAAATCTACCAGCTCTAATATCAAGATAAACATTCACAACCCAGCTACTTCTCAACACCTCCTTTGTGACTTCCATTGCTAGCTGGACTAAGCAACGGTCACCTTTTACCTGGATTGCTATCACAGCCCCCTCATGGGTCTCCCACCTTGTACCTTTGGCACTCTAAAATCTATCACTCTCATTATGAATCTGTTTGATCTTTTAAAAAAATAAATAAGACTTTGTCACACTTCTGAAACCTGATGATGGCATTCACTTTCCTATAATGCTCTGCAAAGGTCCCATGATCTGCCCTCCACATTACCTTTTTGACCTCATCTCATGATCTCCTAGATCAACCCATGTGGCCACACCAGCCTCCTTGCTGACTTCTCAGAAGACAGACATGCTTCCACCTGAGGAGTTCTGTACAGGGGATTCCCTCTGCAGAGCACTCTTCCCCAGATATTGACCTAGCTAATTCCCTTCCATCCTTTACATTTTGTTAAAATGTCACCTTTCAATGAATAAAATACCTAATGTAAATCAAGCCTGCTCCACTACCCAGCATTCCTGAGCCCTAACCATGTTCTATCTTTGTTTTTCCATACTGTCACTCACCATCTTCTAATATGCCGCACAATTTTCTAATTTATTATTTTTATTGTCTTTCTCCCCCTACTATAATAGTAGCTGCACAAGTACATAAGTCTGTCTATTTTATTCATAGATATCCAATAAGTACCTACAAATGTGCTGGGTACATTGGAAACACTAAATGTTTTTTAGTGATTTGAATTAATTAAATGCCAACCAATTTGACATGAACTTTTTTTAGGCATGGGAGAAAACACCCTCACAACAAGCTGTAACACCCTCACAACAAGCTGTAACCCCCTTTCCCATCCTTATCACGGACTTCAGTTCTTTAATATTTCCAGGCTTCAGTTGTGAATAGAATGCCCATGTTTATTTTTTGTTTCCATGTTTAGTTTTTGTGCAAATGAAGTACTAGTAAATACTTCCATAAAAAGAATTTTTAACTCTAGGTAACTTTTCCAAATTATGGTGCTAAAAAGGAGACTGTCTTTTGCAGTCACTTCCAAGGTAGCTGCTTCACAGTTTCTAAGATGGAATAGCACCATCTGCTGCCTGCTGATCTCCATGAAATGACTCACGTGGGCCTTCTGTAAGCAGTTTGTTCTCTAATGCATTTTAATAGTTTTTTGAATTTTGCTATGTCTGTCATGTTATCATTGCAAAACCTTTTTCTGACAGTATAAATTTTTTCATCCTCTTCTCTCCAGAGTTGCCAAGCACAAATGGCTTCTTTCTTTTTTTCTTTTCTTTTTTTTCCTGGAAATGTCCTTTTGAATAGACACAAAAATACTTGTCTCTCTAGTATATTATCCTTCAAATGAACTAAGATACTTTACTTGCATTTATTCTAGTTTTTTAAAGTTTATTTTCTAATTAGCATCAAAGAGTCTGTTGAATTTGTATTATATAACTTACATAAATATGGTACAAGCAAGGAAATGGAAATATAGAAAATTTCATTTAATTTCAGTTGCAGTAGTAAGTTCTATTTTCTGACATGTTAGCCATTTAACATTATGATTAACGGTCATAAGTAAAGACAGTAAAATATTTCCTTCCAGTAAAAATACACTTCTTATGACCTGATTTTCAGAAATGCTAATGTCCCCCTTTTTCTCCATAAATGACTATTAATTCATTGTTCATCATAGAGCCTATTAAATAGAGCCAAGTTCACTCCATCTAAGAGCCACTGGTTCATCCTCCAGACACCTAGTGAATGCCTACTATGACCACTATTATAGGTGATAGTGACCAACAGAATAGCTAACTGACACATTCCCTGTCTTCAAATTTTTATTCCAGTTGTTGGATATTGTTTACATAGAGTTAAAAGGTAGACAATCTCTGTCCTCCTGGCAACTGGTATAGGGAGAAACAATCAATGAGCCATATGAATAAAATATGTAGTATATTGTAGGCTTCTAATCCAATATGGTTGGTGTCCTAATTGAAAAGGGGAAAATTTGGAGACACACACACACAAAGGCAGAGATCTGTGTGGGACGTACAAGCCAACAGATACCAAAAACTACCAACACACTTCCAGAACTGGGAGAGAGGTATAGAAGAGATCATTTCTTACAAACCTCAGACCAATCTGCTGCCACCTTGATGTCAGACTTCCAGCCTCTGGAACTGTGAGATACTAAGTTTGAGGTCTTTTGGTGTGGCATGTGTAGGAAACTAATAAAATGGTGGCAAATTCTACAGAAAAATAAAGCAGGGAATGAAGAGAAGCTACATTTAAAATTAGAGTTACTATGGGAGTGACTGCTTAATGGGAATGGTGGGTTTTCTTTGGGGGTGATAAAAAATGTTTTAGAATCAGCTAAAGGTCATAGTTGCATAATATTGTGAGTACCCTACATATACACTTAAAGAGGGATAATTATATGTTATGCGAATTTCGCTTCAATTTAATAAAACAGAGTGGCCAAGGAAGTCCTCTCTGGCAAGGTGAAATTTTAGTGAAGACTTGAAGATACAAACTCCACAAAGACAAGGAATAAGGATTATTTCATTTTCTCCATACAGAAGGTATTCAGCATATATGTATTATATTGTTAAATGAGTGAAGATGAGAAGGGACCGCACCTTTTAGTCTGAAAAATATGAGTTGAAGAGTGACTGACATTTGCAAACAACTTTTTATTATGGACATATTTTACATAAAATAAAAAATGAACCAATAAACTTCCATCCATATATCACCTGGCTTCAATAATCATCAATATTTTGCCCATCTTATTTCATCTCCCTTTATCCTGTTATTGGCTCCAGTGTTTAAAGTAAATTTGAAACATCACATCATTTTACTTGTAAATACTTCATTATGCATCTTAAAAGTAAGCCCTTTGATTCATATATTTGTAGTATCACTCCAGTAACTGCTGGGAATTGACCAAGGGGTGGAAAAGCTAAAGACAGAGGAGAGACTCAGGTGAATTTTACTATTATCCAGGTTAGAGTAGATGAGAGAAGAGAAAGAGAATGAGTAATTTGCCAATGGCTTGAGTGTGGCATGAAAAAGAAAGATAGTCACAAAGATGATGCCAAGGTTTGGGGGTTGTGCAATTGGAGGAATGGAATCATCATAACTGAGATGAGAAAGACAGTGGATCAACAGGTTGAGGTGGTAAAGACAGGAGCTCAATTTGGAACAAGTTAACATTGAGAAAACACTGCATAGGAGGAAGTGATTTGTTTAACTCAAAAGCACCAAAGCAATACAATTTTGAACAACTACATAATGGTGTCTTGAAAGTAGAAGCAAGTATTTAATGTGATAAATACTGTGGCCCTGTATTTAATGTGACAGTGTTGCCTCCCAATAACTCTTCTCCATGGTTATGTCTTTCTTTGTGTTGTTTTGGGGGGTTTTTTTGGTGTTTTTTTGTTTTGGTTTTGGTTTTTTGGTTTTTTTTTTTTTTTTTTTTTTTTTTTTTTTTTTTTTTTTTTTTTTTTTTTTTTTTTTTTTTTTTTTTTGCTGCTACTTGACATCCCAGAATAAGGATTACATTTTCCAGCTGCCCACAGAGCCAAGCATGGACATTTGAGTGATACTGGCAAGTGGGATATAAGTAAAAATGAAGATGAGGGACCCTTTTTTATGAGATAACTGGTGTGCCCTGTGCATATTACTTTTTGTCACTTTGTCCCTAATACTCAATGTGTAGATATGAAATCTGACTATAGCTTTGAATGAAGGGGATGGGGACTATTTCCTCAGGAATTCCCAAAAGGCGTTTAAACCTTTGCGGCATCTGTAGAACAGTTCCACCATACCATCCCTAATGGTAATGCCCTGAATATCTTTTGTGACACAGTAATAAACTTTTGTCACATTTACAGTTTTTCTAGTTCAGTTAGAGACGCAACTGATTCTAACTAATACAATTGGGAATTATAGCTGGAAATTATTTATTCCAATTCCTTATAGATAAGGAAACAGAATCCAAGACAGCCAATTTATATGAAATATTTAGTGTGCATAGCTGTAACTCACTATTCCCATATTTGTTGTTCTCCTGTTTTTAGCTTTCTGTGCTAGACAACACATAAAATTTCTCCTCAATATAGATTTTCGAGGAAAAAAGCATTAGTAACAGGTGGTTGTTTCTAATAAGTCAGAAAACAGCTCTTCCCAAATCTTCCCCTTTGTTGATCACCTTCTAGCCTAGGGAGGAAGAAGATCCTATATATATAGTGCCAGAAGATTAATAACCAATGTGAAGACTAATAAGAATTAATGTGAAAACTAATAACAATTTGAAAAAGCAAATTAATAATAATAATAGTAGCTACCATTTACTAAACATATCCTAGGTCCCAATTTCTAGGAGTTTTACTAGGATTATCTCATTTAATCCTTACAACGACTATATAAAAGCATTATTAACATCTTCATTTTTCATATGAGGAAACTACAGTTTCAAGTAATTGGTTTACTTTCCCAAATGTGCACAATTAGTGAATTGCCAAGTGACTTTCAATAGTCGACTCCATGGACTCAGAGTGAATAAAGAACACAAGCTACCTTACCATGCTCGGGATGGCCTCTACCCATTGCCAAAGGCATTCCATGTGCATGTCTTGACCATGTGCAAGCATCTCTAAAGCACTCAAACCAAGGCTGCACAGATTACAATTCTCCTGCCAAAGTTCTAATTGGACTAATTTCAGTGTAAATGTTGGGCCCATCTTATCCCTCCAGTTTGGCTAACTGCACAAAGAAAGTTACAAAGAGGGAAAATAAACTATTAAAATAATTCAGTTCAGTGTTGACAGCCTATTTCAAACTGTCAATTGTTCAAATGTTCACCCACATAAACTGGTTGAAATCAGCCTGTTAATAATGACCAAAATTGTGCCTCAATTGCCAAAAATTTGAATAGAAATACATAGAAGAGGGCTTTTTTCCACTTTCTCTTTTAGAAGATATACTTTCAGTGGAGGAAAGTAATACCACTCCCTACTGTGTAAGACAGACTTAGTTTAAATATAATTTTAAATGTTAAGTAATTTTTTCACATTTAAGTGCATGTTTTTCTTTTCTTTTTTGTTTTCCTTTTGTTGTTGTTGTTTTGTTTTAAAATGAGCCCTTGCATAGATTTCATCACAAGTAAACCTTCACATACTTAATTTAGAAAATGATTCAAAAAAGAATTAACATGCATAAATTTATTATTCAGTAATTAGGTTAAGTATGAAAATATAGTTAAAATTAATTGACAAAGGAACCACCCATTATTTTACAAATGCTCAACATGTGTCCCCATGTTGTGACACACATTAATCCTCTAATTAATTAATCTCAGACCCTTTATAGCATATTACAGATAAATGTTTGGAATGGTAGCTCCAACCAATCTTTTTGTTCCTCAAGACAATAAGGAAGAGGATTATCTGATTGGACCAATGAATTGTATTTGGCTATTTCTACGGTTGGTTGCTTTAGATGTACTCATCAATAGTCATAAGAGTCTAGACATATTTCTTCTTTACAAATACCAGGTCACTTTGAACTATATTTTTTCCATGTGAGCTATGCTTCCATAGCACCCAGTGTTTGGAGTCACCAAAGCAGTCTTTCAAAAGTGATCATCTATCTCAAAATAATATACGAAGTTGACAAATGATGAAATAGCAATATAAACATACTTTAGGACATGGATGTACCCCTCAAGGACCTCCTCTGGGGCTAAAGGACATTGCCTCCAGAGAGCAGAATTGGGTGTGAAGGGTGGGGCCCAGATTGAGTGATTTCATAAAAACTGTTCAGAAGCCGGGCGCGGTGGCTCAAGCCGGTAATCCCAGCACTTTGGGAGGCTGAGACAGGAGAATCGCGAGTTCAAAGCCAGCCTCAGCAACAGCGAGGCACTAAGCAACTCAGTGAGATCTTGTCTCTACATAAAAAACACAAAATAGGGCTGGGGATGTGGCTCAGTGGTTGAGTGCCCCTGAGTTCAATCCCCAGTACCAAAAAAAAAAAAAAAAACCTGTTCAGAGAGCACTCAGTAAAAAGTTGGACACTGTTACAATCACTATTGTTAGTATTACTATCATATAGGCTTGTCTATATTGTTTGATATTTTACATCATATAGTTAATTTGGCTTAACTTCCTTTATTTTAAATGAAATGACACAAAAACAAAGATGCTGACATAGAGATAATAGGACTTAGAAGTTTATGAAACTAGTCAGATTATTTTCCAGTTATCCCTTTTCATAAATGAGAAAATTAAGGTGTGAACTACCTCAAGTTCTCATTCCCCACTTCCAAACCTACTGTAGAGGACATGCAAGTGTGCCTGTTGGTACCCTGACTACAGAGAGCTAACAGATCGATGACTCTCAAATGCTGTGCTCCAGACCCATCATGGACTTGGAGCTGGGGCCATGATTCCCACATACCACTGCAGCAGGAGTCCTTTCTTTCCTTCACAGAGGTCATACCCCAAAGTTCTCCCAGCCTCTTCTAATTTCCTCCCCATTTTTGAAGATTTTTTCCCAACAAGAAGCACTGACCTCAAAAATTACTCTTTTGAAGGAGCCCAAGTTGATAGGATCTATATGTAGAACAACTTTTTCTAGATTCTCACCTGTGAGTGACATCATGCAGGATTTGTCTTTCTATGGATTATTTCACTTCACTTAATGTCCTCCAGCTCCATGTTGGACAGGATTTCATCTTTTTCATGGTGGAAGAGTATTCCACGGTATATATAGACCTCGCTTTCTTTATCTACTCATCAGTTGATGGCCAGATGGATTGCTTCCCTTTCTTGGCTCTTGTGAATAGTGCTGCAGTAACCATGGGACTACAACATACTGATTTCATTTTCTTTGCATATATGGCACATCTAATAGTGGGACTGCTGGATCATAGTTCTGTTTTCTATTTTTTTAAGCACTTCAAAATTGTTTTCCATAAAGTCTGTACTCATTTACATTTCCACTAACAGTATACAAGTGTTCTCTTTTCTGCACATTCTCAGCAGTGCTTGTAGTTATTGTCTTCTTGAAAATAGCTATTCCAGGAGGAGTGAGGTATCACAATGAGGTAGCTCATTGTGATTTTGATTTTCATTTCCCTGATGATTAGTGAGATTAGTGGCATCAAGCATTTTTTTCACATACCTATTTACCATTTGTATACCTTCTTTTGAAAATGTCTATTCAGGTCTAGTACACATTTTTTAATTGGATTATTTGTTTCTTTGCTATGGAGTTGTTTGAGTTCCTTCTGTATTCCAGGTATCAACCCCTTGTCAGATGTACAATTTGCAAATATTTTCTTCCTTGATGTAACTTATCACCTTATTCTGTTAACTGTTGCCTTTGTAGTTTCAAAGCTTGTGAGTTCTATGTAATCCCAATTGGTTACTTTTGCTTTTGTTTCATACTAATTGAGGGTCTTATTAAAAAGACCCTCATTTGTTGAAGAAATTATTCTTTCACCAATGTGTGTTCTGAGCAACTTTATTAAAGATCCATTAGCTGTAGATGCATGGATTTATTTCTGGACTTTCTATTATGCTCCATTGGTCTATGTGTCTGTTTTATGACAATATCATAGTGTTTTGATTCCTATAGATTTGCTATACATTTTGAAGTCAAGCATTATATTGCATTATATTGCCTCTTTGTTCTTTTTGCTCAAGAATATTTTGGCTGTTGGAGGCTTTTAGTGGATTCATAAAAAATGGGGGATTTTTTTCCCTATTTCTATGGAGAATGCCATTGATATTTTTATACAGATTGCATTGAATCTGTAGATGATTTGGGGGTAGTTTTGCCAATATTTATTCTTCCAATCCATGAACATGAGATGTCTTTACATTTTCTGGTATACTCTTTATTTGACCAGTGTTTTACATTTTACATTGTAGCGATTTGAAACTTTTTGTTTAGGTTTATATTTTTACTTTTATTTCTTATTTTATTTTTTTAAAACAGCAGAATGCTTTTCAATTTACTGTACACATATGGAGCACAATTTTACATTTCTCTAGTTGTACACAAGGTAGAGTCACAACATTCATGTCTTCATACATGTACCTAAGGTAATGATGTCCATCTCATTCCACCATCTTTCCTACCCATACCCCCTTCCCTTTCTCTCTCTCCGCTTTGCCCTATCCAAAGTTCCTCCATTAAATTCATATTTCTGTAGCTATTAAATGTGATTGCTTTCTTGATTTCTTTTTCAGACAATTGGCTCTTGGCATATAGAAATGTTACAGATTTGTACATGTTAGTTTTGTATCCTGCAAATATGCTGAATTTGTCTAGTAGTTCCAATACTTTTCCTTTTTTTGTGGAGTCTTTAAGTTTTAAATCATGTCTTCTACAAAAAGTGACAGTTTGACATCCTCCTTTTTAATCCAGAAGCCTTTTATTTCTGTCTCTTGTCTGATTGCTTTGGCTAGGGCTTCCAATACTATGTTGAATGAAAGTGGTAGATGTGAACATCCTTATCTTTTTTAGATTCTAGAGAGAAAGTGTTAAGCTTTTCCGCATTCACTATGATGTTAGTTATGGGCTTATTATATATGATTTTTTTTTACATTTTTCATTTGTTTAATGCAACTTTCAGCTTCAGTATTTGTTTGATTTGGTTTTGTTGTTTGTTTTTCAATCTATTACATTTCTCTATAAAGTACTCAGTTGTTGCTCTGTGTTTTCTTAAAACAGTTATTTAAAATTATCTTTTGAAGGGCACATTCATATTGATTGCTTTATGGTCATTTTATGAATTTTGTCTATTAAATAAGATCACAGTTCCCCAAAAGTTCTTGATGCCTATAGGTTTGCAGTGAGTGATGTCTCTATGATGAAAGATTGTTGATTCTAGTCTTTATAATCTGACTTTTTGTCTCTTTTCACAAATTCTGATTATTTTCTCAGTCTGTGGTCACTGCCACTATTTCAACACTAGATGGAGCACTAAGTTCACATTTTCTGCAAGTCCACAGTTGGTATGTTGTCACTGTTTCAGAACCAAGAGACACCCCAAGTCAAGTTTGTCACAAATTCATATCTGGTGAGTTGCTCAGGATGGACTGGAGGAGCACTTAAATAGAGTAGTCCACTTCTACAAACCTCCATTTGGGGTTGGGGTGAACTCAGATGCCTCATCTTCTGTCATGGAACTATAGTCAAGTGCCTTGGGATTCTGCCCAACACTGGACCTTACCATGGAGGGTACTGCCCCAGGGTGCTAACCAATGACTTGTGCTTATCTATTTCTTTCTCAAGCAGAACTGACTCCATGTTATGCTATCTGAGCTTGGAGGAAGGATGTGACAGGCCACCTTGTGACCCACATCTTAATTCTGGGTTGTACCTAGAATCCCTGAGACTACTATAATACAAGGGCAAGACTATGGTCCTCATTGCTGTGGACTGACTGCTGCTATGATGTATTCATGGCCTGAGACTTCTGCGACTAGCTGGAGGTAATGTTGGCCATAGCACAAATTCATCCCACCCAAGACCATGGACCTCCACTTAGCATCAGGCAGGCCCAGAGGCTCCATCTACTGGCACAGGCCTGAGAGCAGGGGTCACTGGGATTTGCCTGGGGTTGTGTTTTACTAGCTTTGCACTGAGTTCCAAGGCAAAGTACTATGTTTGTTTCTCTGTCCTATTCCTTAGCAGATGGAGACTGTCTCCACACTGTGGTGAAGTTGAAGTTGGAGATGGGTTGTAGAGGCAGTTCCGGTATCTCAGTCCTTGGATATTGCCTGGGGAAAGAGAAAATGGGGCTGAAATTGTTCCATTGTCTCAGTCCTTGGATATTGGCACGGAGAAAGAGAACATGGGGCTCTTCCTTGTACCAGGTTTCACCACTGAAGACCGGGGACCAAGTTTCAAGTCTAAGACCTGCACTTAACTCCACCTTCCCTCCAAGCAAGGAGAATCTACACTGTGCTGCTTGGAGTTGAGGAGAAGATGACATAGGCAGCTCTTTCCTTCCTGCCTTCTTCAATGCAACTTTTTGTATTATTAGGCTAATGCCTAGTACTGTGACCCTGGTTTCCTTAGCTCTTGTGAAGGTAGTTTCACACATGAATATCTGTTCAAAGTGCTGTTTCTTTGAGGAAACAATTGCTGAATATCCTACTTTACAGTCATCTTGCTCTACCTGATTATCACAGGTTTTATTCCTGAGTCTATAGAACTTCTTGCTGTTAATGACCTCATTAACTAGTCTCATCCATACTCATACTTCTTATGGTGCAAATGACTTCTAATTGGTATTGACAGTCTTGATCTCACTTTTAAGTTTCAGACTAATAATTTCAACTTCCAGTTAGATATTTCTACTGACCTCTGCAATACATGAAATTTAACAAATCGAAAACAGAATTCACCATCTCTACCCACTCCTGTCACTGCCTTCCTACCCCTTCACTCCGGTGAAAATAAGCTTTTATCCCTGTCAGTAAATGGAACTCCATCTGCCCCAAAAGATGGGATCATTTTGAACAATTCCCCATTCTTTATTAATTTTATTATAACTATACTATAATCAATTCTCTATGAAAAAAATAAAATAGATATCTTTATTATTTCTACTGTTCTCCCCTTCTTTTGTATACCTACTACTCTACCTCACCTCAGGGCTGTTTCTTCTCTAGACTACCCACCAAACCCACCAATTGAAGTTAATCCTCTTCTTACCCCCATTAGTTCTGTATTATATTGTGAGAATACATCTATAATCTCAGAATATTTTAAAAGGGAGAAATAGTAAAAATCCATTACGAATAACTTACTCTTAGTTCTAACCTTGGGTTTAAATTATATTCTCCACCCACAAATTCCATGGAGGAGACTAGTGGCTCCATGATGTCTACTCTATGTTATCCACTTAGTGGCCTAAAACCACAGGAACTTATTCTCACAAAGAGCAGAAGGCCAGGAATTTCATGTGAAGGTGTGAACAGGGATGTCCTCTCCACAAAGGCTCTAAAGGGAGAATCCTTCTTGATCTTCATCCAGGTCCTGGTGGCTTTTGCCAGACACTTCTTGGTTTGTGGCAGCACAACTTCACATTTTCTGTCTATCTTTACATGGCCTTCTTTCCATTGGTCTCTGTGTCCTCTCCTCTTTTTTAGGAATGCCAGTTGTTGGACACAGAGCCTACCCAAAATCTGGAATGATTTCATCTTGAGATAGTCTTTCATCTCAAGATACGTATGCAAATCTATTTTTAAAAATAAAGTAGTTAGAAATTGACAAAGAGAAGACTACATGTTAAGGGGCTTCAAAGAAAGGAGGAGTAATTTTCATCAGCATTTACAAAGACCCTATTTCCAAATAAGATTGTATTCTGAGATGGATATAAACCTGGGGGTACACTATTCAACCCATTGTAGATGAGTAGAAGTTGAAAGAGGTTCAGAGGACGAAATCTGGAAGGAGCTGGGAGAACATCACAGAGGAGCCTACAAGGAGGGAGAATGAGCACATGGGGTAGAATGGTAAGGCAAGCTTTAGGCAATGTGTGCTTAGGAAGCATGAGGGAGGAAGGGGTAAAAAGAAGGATGAAGGATTGTGGGGCTAAAACCTTACCTTGCATTTTGCTTAGCTAAGTGTTTTCTATCATTTACTTTCAAGTTCAAATGCTACTCTCTCTCCTGTAATAGCTAACAAGGGTGTTGCTTAGATTATCTGAACACTTAAATTGTAAGAATATTTTTCTTTTTAAAATTCATTTTATTTTTACTTGACATACAATATTTGCATATATTTATGGGGGACAATGTGATATTTTGATGCATGTATACATTATGTAATAAAACCGAAGTGTTTAGCGTATAGATCACTTCTTGTATTTATCATTACTTCTTGGTGAGAATATTCAAAATTCTCTCTTCTAACTATTTTGATATATTAAATGCTATAATGTAAACTCTAAATGTGCAATAGAACACCAGAATTATTTCTCTTAACTGGAACTTTATATTCACTGAGTAGCATCTCTGCCTCCCCTTTCCTATCCACTTCACTCTCTGGTAACCACTCCCCTGCCCTCTACTTCGTTGAGATCAGCTTCTTTAAATTGTATATATGAGTGAGATCAAGTAGTAGTTGTTTTTCTGTGGCTGGCTTATTTTACTTAACATACGATTTTCAAGGTTCCTCCCCATCATTGCAAATGACGGGATTTCATTCTTTTATATGTTTGAATACTCTTCCATTGTGCGTATATACCACCTTTTCCTTATCCACTAATCTGTCATTCTTCAGAGACAGGGACTATTGTGACTGTACATAAACATATACCCTATTTTAAAACGCAATAGCTGAGGCTTAGGTAGGTGACTTACTAGTAAATAAATGTTGGAGCCAGGATTTGAAGCAGACAACCACACTCTAAAGCCAGCCTTGCTAAACACTGTCACATCACATGCCCCATCCCACCCCCACCAGAAAAATTACTACTCGTTTCTTTGAACCCCCATAGCATATAATTTTTTCTTTGTCAATTTCTAACTACTTTATTTTTATAAATAGGTCTGCATATATGTCTTCTTTTTCATATCACAGTAAATTTTCTTTTCTTAAATTCTTTTTAGTTATACATGACAGTGGAATGTATTTTGACATATCCTACATACATGGAGTGCAAATTCCCATTCTTAGGGTTGTACGTGACATGGAGTTACACTGGTTGTGTATGAACATAGAAAATTTATGTCCAATTCATTCATTCCGATTTCCGCTCTCTTTCCCCCATCCCCCCTGTCCAATGCAGTGAGCCTCCACTCTTCTCTCCTCCTGCCCATTGTGAGTCAGCATCCACATATCAGAAATATATGGTTTTGGGGAATTGGCTTATTTCACTTAGCATGACAGTCTCCAGTTCCATCCATTTACCAGAAAATACCATCATTTCATTCTTCTTTATGGCTGAGTAATATTCCATTGTGTATATGTACCACATTTACTTCATCTGTTGAAGGGTACCTAGGTTGGTTCCATAGCTTAGCTATTGTGAATTGAGCTGCTATGAACATTGATGTGGCCACAGAACTACAATATGATGATTTTAAGTCCTCTGGGTATGTGCCACGGAGTAGGATAACTGGGTCAAATGGTGGTTCCATTCCAAGTTTTCTGAGGAATCACCATACTGCTTTTCAGAGTGGTTGCACCAATTTGTAGTCCCACCAGCAATGTATGAGTGTAACTTTTTCCCCCGCATCCTCACCAACATTTATTGTTCCTTGTATGCTTGTTAATTGCCATTCTGACTAGAGTAAAATGAAATTTCAGTGTAGTTTTAATTTGCATTTCTCTAATTGCTAATAATGTTGAACATTAGCAATTTATATATTTGTTGACCATTCATATTTCTTCTTCTGTAAAGTGCCTATTCACTTTGCCCATTGATTGATTGGGTTATTTGTTTTTATGGTGTTTTTTGAGTTCTTTCTATATCCTAGAGATTAATGCTGTATCTGAGGTACAGGTGGCAAAGATTTTCTCCCATTCTGTAGGCTCTCTCTTCACATTCTTGATTGTTTCCTTTGCTGTGAAGAAGCTTTTTAGTTTGATATCATCCCATTTATTGATTCTTGATTTTACTTCTTGCATTTTAGGAGTCTTGTTGAGGAATTCAGTTCCTAAGCTGACATGATAGAGACTTGGGCCTACTTTTGCTTCTAGTAAGTGCAGGGTCTCTGGTCCAATGCCTAGATCCTTGATTCCCTTTGAGTTTTGTGCAGGAGAGTGAGAGAGGGATTTAATTTCATTTTGCTACATATGGATTTCCAGTTTTCCCAGCACCATTTGTTGAAGAGGCTGTCTTTTCTCCAATGTACGTTTATGGCTCCTTTGTCTAATATGATATAACTGTATTTATGTGGGTTTGTCTCTGTGTCTTCCATTCTGTACCATTAGTCTTCTTGTATGTTTTGGAGCCAGTACCATGCTATTTTTGTTACTATAGTTCTGTATTATAATTTAAAGTCTGATATTGTGATGCCTCCTGCTTCACTCTTCTCATTAAGGATGCTTTGGGTATTCTGGGTCTCTTATTTCTCCAAATGAATTTCATTACTTCCTTTTCTATTTCTATAAAGAACTTCGTTGGAATTTTAATAGGAATTGCATTGAAACTGTATAGCATTTTTAGTAGTATGGCCATTTTGACAATATTAATTCTGCTTATACAAGAACATGAGAGGTCTTTCCATCTTCTAAGGTCTTCTTCAATTTCTTTCTTTAGTGTTCTCTAGTTTTCATTGTAGAGTTCTTCCACTTCTTTTGTTAGATTCCCAAGGTTTTGTTTTTTTGATTGTTTTTGAGGCTATTGTGAATGGGGTAGTTTTCCTAATTTCTCTTTCAGAAGATTCATCATTGATGTGTAGGAATGACTTTGATTTATGTGTGTTGATTTTATATCCTGATACTTTGCTGAATTCATTTATTAGTTCTAGAACTTATCGGGTGGAATTTTTTGGATCCTCTAAATATAGAATCATGTCATTGGCAAATAGTGATAGTTTGAATTCTTCTTTTTCTATTAATATCTCTTTAATTTCTTTCATCTGTCTAATTGCTCTGGCTAGAATTTCAAAGACTATATTGAATAGAAGTGGTGAAAGAGGGCATCCCTGTCTTGTTCCAGTTTTAGAGGGAATGCTTTCCATTTTTCTCCATTTATAATGATGGTGGCCTTGGGTTTAGCAGAGATAGCTTTTACAATGTTGAGGTATGTTCCTACTATCCCTAGTTTTTCTAGTGTTTCGAACATGAATGGATGCTGTATTTTGTCAAATGCTTTTTCTGCATCTATTGAGATAATCCTGTGATTCCCATCTTTAAGTCTATTGATGTGATGAATTACGTCTGTTGATTTCCAAATTATGTCTCTTGATTTCCATATGTTGAACTAACTTTGCATCTTGGGATGAACCCCACTTGATCGTGGTGCACTATATTTTTAATGTTTTGCTATGCCATTTTCCAGTATTTTATTAGAAAATTTCTCATCCATGTTCATCAGGGATATTGGTCTGAGGTTGTCTTTCCTTGATGTGTTATCTTTGTCAGTTCATTGAATCTTGATATCCAAGGACGGGCAATGATAGAGAATTCTTCTATTGCTCAGGTACACATACTGGTACTACATTTCCCAGAGTGTTGATGAAGATCTATTCTTGAAAATGATCAAATCAAAACTAGAAGAGAGGGCTGAGGTTGTAGCTCAGTGGCAGTGCTTGTCTCGCATATGTGAGGCACTGGATTTGATCCTCAGCACCACAGAAAAATAAAATAAAGATATTGTGTCCACGTAAAACTAAAATAAAAATTTTTTAAACTAGAAGAGAATCTCCACTTTGATGCATTTGAATTAAAAATACCTAAGTTAACAGCTCTTTGGAGTGGGAGACAGTAATTTAATAGATATAAATATTTAAAAGTTAAAAGGGAGGCTATAACTCATTTAGTTCAACTTTATATTAAAGAAGAAAAAAGCCAGAGAGATTGTTTGGGCTCATACATTAAGGTAGTTATTATTACATTATTTGGTTCAATACAAAAATATTTCTCATGACTATTTTCTAGCATGAATGTATTAGCTTACTTTTATCTTATCTTAGACTTAGAGCTACATACACTCCAGCTATTGCTTCTTTTTTAGTTACTCCTAATTTAGAAAAAAAAAGAGAGAGAGGAATACCTGATCCTTTGAGAATTTATTAAGCTTAGTTTCTGTGTGTTTTATTTGATTGCTTTCTTTTAGCTAAGCCTTATCTTACTTAATTTATCCAGAAGAAAGTCAACTGTGACTAGCCTTCTTATAACTGTGACTGCGTACTTTCACATTGAGATAAACTGAGAGCACTTTATCACAATCAAAAAGAATGCAAACCCACTGAAAAAAAACATTGCTAATTAATAAATATTTCCTAAATATTTCTTTAACTTTGCTCCCTGGCTTCCAGCTTTCCCTACAACTTTGTCATCAGCTCCTTTTTCTCCTTTTTTAATCTTATGTAGCATCTCTGTGTCAATAATTAAGCTACTATCTCAGCTTCAACCCTTGCTTTGTAGTCCTGTGATGCTAGAACTGGAGATTCTGCATTTTTCTCCTTTTCCATCTATTTTCCTATTATATTCTGCTGGTAGGAGAAACTAGAAGGAAAGGAGTAGAATTAGAATTACAGGAAAAAAGACAGATTTACTATTTCCTTTTTCCTTTTAATTACTTTGTTGGTAACTTTGGTAATATATATTCACCCCTGTAATACAATTGTTTCTACCTGTTAGAACCAGCCTCATAATAACCTCTACCCCTTACCCCTCTACCTGCCTCTCACCCCCACACAGAGACACTAGCACCAGTCAAACAGTTCTGCAGAGGCCCTCCGTAAAGCTCCTACGATTTTAAGAACCACAATCTTTTCTCTTGGTTCTAATAGTACTAGGAATAGAAGCTACTTCCTGTAGTTACATCTCAGTGTTACCTGAATTCCCTCTAGTGCTGTTTAACCAATTCCCCATATCAACTTTTCTTTGTTAAAATGATTGTTGTAGTTTTTCTTTTCCTGACTTACACATGCTCCATATCCATTCTATGGATTCAGGTCTTTCCCTAACCTCCTGTGGCTTCCAAACCCCAATTAACAAGATGTTAAAGGAAGCACATGCACCCATAACTCTTCAAACCTGTCCCTGTGAGTTTCCATTCACTGTGTTCCATCCATTCACTGATAAATAGAAAAATCTTGCTCAAAGAGAATAAGTACATGATAGCCTTGATTCCACAGGAGAAGCTGAAAACCTGCTACATTTTGACTGTCAGAACTCTTCATCAAAGCAGATGTCCTAGAACAATTTTCAATGAATCTTCATCTTAAATGCAAGACCTTAAAAAGCTGGCAGACTTGTAAGAAAGTCTTTCATCTGGCTAACTCAGAGGATCACAGACTGAACTTCTACAATAGGGAAGAATGAGATATAAGCCCCAAATGCAGCCCAAAATGTGACATAATTTGAGGTATGACTTAAAAGCTGTGGCCCAGAAATTATATTACCATCTAGTATAGGCCAAATTCTTAGCTCTGAGTGGTCTGAAGAATGATTTGGAAAAGCAGCAGGTGACCTACACACTTTAGGTCTAGGAAATTGCCTAACAATTTTAAACTCACCCCCCCCCAAAAAAAGTATTGGGTGAGAGATAAAACAAAGAATTTTTAAACAATTAGAAGTCATTTGCTATCAATGTAGAAAATAATTATGATTGATTTAAATGCCCAACTTATCACTTACTATGTTAACAGCTTTTCAATTATTTTTCTAAGACTCATTTTTTCATTCTACTTCTTTTATATTTGATGGCTGAAAACAAATCCTCTATATGATTTCAATTTTGAATGTCCCTAGAAGCCATTCTAAAAGGTGCTAAAAGGTTTGGTTACTAACCTGTGACATTGTTGGGAGGTGATAGAACCTTAGGAGGTGGAGCCTAATGGAAGGAAGTTAGGGAGTTGGGGGCATGCCCTTGAATAGGGTATGGAACCCTTCTCTCTCTTTGCTTCCTGGCCACTCTGAGGAGAAAAGACCTCTTTTGCCACTTACTTCCCACCATGATGTAACGCCTTGCCACAGGCCCAAAAGCAACAGGATCAGGTGACCATGGACTAAAACCTACAAAACCATGAGCCAAAATAAATTCTTCTTCCTTTTCCTGACAGCTGAGGAACACAGCCTCTCAGGTGAAATACAATGCTTTGTGAATCTTGATAACCTGAATTCCTGAATATTTCATCAACACCAACTTCATTTAGTAAAATTAATAATAGAAAAGAACAAATTAGTTAATTGCAGTGGATGCATTTCATTTGTATAGATCAAGTAAAGTATTCTGTATGGTTTTTAAAAAGACACTGGCATCTGAGGTGATTCAGTTTATAGAAGAAAGTGGTAGAGTAATTAGAAAATATATAATTAAAATGTCTGTCCTCTTGAACAGCTCTTATGTTAAATGTGTATTTATTAAGTTATACCTATACTTACACAGAAAAAAATGTGAGGTCACTGAAAAGAGTACATGCAACTATATAGCATAAAGTAAATAAAAGGGTCAATGTGAAGAGAAATTTGGGGAGAAGAGTAAAATAAAGCCATGGTCAAATTAGTGTACAGAAATTTTACAAGAAGTTTCTTTATGCCTTCCAAAGGTAAGGAGCAAATTTGGCTCCACATTTCCCAGCAGTCAAGGCAAAGAAGGAAACTGACAAAATTGATGAATGGAGTTTACACAGAAGTTTTTCCTGGCATTTTGGTAATTTTTCCCATAGTTCCTCATGAAGAGCTGCTACTGGAATATTTGGTGAACAATGTTCTCTACGTTATCCCTACAGTAAATACAATAGAGAATTCTTGTCTATTACCAAGTCTTACTGAATAAATGTGCAAGCCTTCCATCAAAGCTGTATTTCAGTAAAAGAAGCCAGAGGATATTCAAAGCATAAAACTTTCTGGTGATCTGGCTTTATCCAGAAGTAAAATTAAAAATACATAGGTGGATGACAAAATAGCATATCTTTTTGACATGGATATTGCTTCTCATAAGAGATTTTGCTGGCAGTTAGCAACTTCTTAGTATCAAATGAACATCAGGAATGTGAACAATCACCTAATCAGAAACTATAATTATAATTATCTAAATGAAAACAATTAGACTAACCAAAGGCCAATCTGGAAGGATGTGGAGATGGGCTGAGGGAGTATTTGCAGATGGAACTGGTATTTCCCTCAGAAAATGATTATAAGATTGTACAACCAAGGACAGGTGGAATAATTAGGAATCCAAGTTCCTTGTGATTATTTGAGCCTAGAAAACTTCCACAGCATGACTTTTCAGTAACCCATAAAGTCATAAAAATAAGACCAAAATCTTTCATAAAAGAACCACAAAATGGTTTCCGCACAGTCCCTGACCTTTGTTAGTAGGAGGAAAGTTTGGTAGGACTTAAGTCAAAAAAGCATTTGATGGGCTGGGATTGTAGCTCAGCGGTAGAGCGCTTGTCTCGCATGCGTGAGGCCCTGGGTTCGAGCCTCAGCACCACATATAAAGCAATAAAATAAAAACATTGTGTCCATCTACAACTAAAAAAATATTTAAAAAAAAAAGCATTTGATGATATCTGCCCAAAATGCTACCTATGGAATTAAGTTAGTCATGTTAACAGTCATAATATAATATTCATTTATTCAACAATTATTATTGCTAATCTACTAATTACCAACAACTGCTTTAGGCTTTGAGACAGAATAAATCTGCCTCCAGGACTTAAATTGTTACAATGGAATACCACAATAAGCACATCAATAAAGGAAATGTAAGTGCTATAATAAATATTAAAAAGCTCAGCACAGTAGCATGTGCCTGTAATCCCAGTTACTCAAGAGTCTGAGGCAGGAGGATCACAAGTTTGAGCCCAGCCTGAGAAATGTAATGAGGCCCTGTCTCAAATTTTTAAACAATAAAAGAAATTTTACAAATTTTAAGAAGAATATTGAAACAGCAAAGAGGCATAGAAAGTACCAGGACTGAAGGTGGGGTTGCAATGTTAAAAAAAGAATGTTCCAAGAACATGCCTGACACAGAATGCTAGCTTCCTAAAATATTAGTAAGAAAACCCATTGGTAAGACAAAACTGAGAACTCGATCTCATTCCAGCCAGAATGGTAATTATCAAGAATACGAGTATCGGGGCTAGGGTTTTGGCTCAGTGGTAGAGCACTTGCCTAGCATGCATGAGGCACTGAGTTCAATTCTCAGCACCACATATAAAATAAATGAAAAAAATAAAGGTCGATCAACAACTAACTAAATAAATAAAAGAATACAAGTAACAGTAAATGTTGGTGAGGATGTGTGGGAAAAGGCACACTCATACATTGCTTGTGGGACTAAAAAATAGTGCAATTATTTGAAAAGCAATATGGAGATTCCTCAAAAACTGAGAAATGGAACCACCATTTGACCCAGTTATCCCACTCCTCAATATATATCCAAAGGATTTAAAATCAGCATACTACAGTGATGCAGCCAAATCAATGTTTATAGCAGCATAATTCACAATAGCTAAACTATGAAGCCAACCTAGGTGCCTTTCAACAGATGAATGGATAAACAAATTGTGGTATATATATACAATGGGGTATTATTCAGCCATAAAGAAGAATGACTTTATGATACACCAGTAAACAGATGGAGACTATCCTGCTAAGTGAAATAAGCCAATCCCCAAAAACCAAAGGCTGAATGTTCTCTCTGATATGTGGAAGCTTATCCACAATTAGGAGGAAGGATAAAAGTTCAGTGGATTAGACAAAGGGGAATTAAGGGAAGGGAGAGGATAGGAAAAGGAAAGACAGTGAAATGGATCTGACATAACTTTCCTATGTACATATATGAATACACCATAGTGAATCTGGGGTCCAAGTTATAATGAGATAAATTCTATGCTTGCATAAATATATCAAAATGGGCTCTACTATCATGAATAACTAAAAATAACCATTTTTTAAAAAAGAGAGAGAGCTCCATCTACACAGTGCCCTAGTTGTACCTTAGAAAAAGGAGGACAAAATCAGGACATTTATTGGGACTCTGGGTTTATTTTAGGCAGGATTTCACCAATGCTAGTGCTTGGTTAAGACTATTTAAGAATCATGATTTAGTTTTGCTTTTGTGGTCACAGCTAATTGAAATTGTGAAGGCAAGATCTTCAAAGTGACTTGGGTTCAAGGAGTCTTGGAGCTTCAACTATAGTTTCATGTTTTCCAGGAAAAGTTTATGGCTTTTTGAGAAATTCATGGAATGAACAATAATGTTATTTACAAATTTTATGATCCTTAGCAAGAGTTTCCTAGAATAGTGAAGCTGTATTGATAAAATCTAGAAATAATAAATATCTATTAATATATACAGTAACTCTGTAGGTGTCCATAGTTTCAGTTCTCAGAGAAAGGAAATTTGAGCCCATACCCACAGGAGTAAAGCCAACATCTGAGGGTGGACAGTTCAAAGTCAGGCCCAAGATCAACATATTCAGGGGCTGGGGGAGGAATGTAAATGGAGGCCCACATATCATATATTTAAGTATTTATGTGATACAAATCAAGTTAACAAAATGTTTTAGTTTCCTACCTTGATAAATAGAACTTCATAGTGACAAAGTTTAGAAATACGTAAAGCAGGGGCTGGGGATATAGCTTAGTTGGTAGAGTGCTTGCCTCACATGCATAAGGCCCTGGGTTTAATCCCTAGTACCATCAAAAACAGAAAACAAAAAACTGAAAATATGTAAAGCTATGGTATGTATATACCTGAAAAACATCTACAATAACCAATATATTCATATTGGGTATAACTGGGTATTCTGTTGATGTTTGGAAAAATAATTAAATGAAGATATATATAACTTATAAATCATTTTATATCCTTAGCTTATAAAGTTTCATCTCCTTGCATTCATTGGATTGTTAAAATAAAGACTTTCACATATTTTATTTTTCTATTGAGCACAATTACCTAAAGATCTACTGTTCTATATGGTAGCCAGTAATGATTGTGATCACTGAATACTTAAATGGGGCCTGTCCCAATTGAGATGTGACTTCACTTAGTGCTCCTGAGGGCACAAGCTGTAGTGAGCCTTTATGGTGTCCATGTGGTATTAATTCTGCAGTCCTGTCAACTGTAAGAGTCAATTCCATCCCATAAGAACATTTACATGGACTGAAATCAGCAACACTGTGGGAACAGAGCCTGGGGGGCTCAACCAGAGTGACTCCAGTAGGACATGTAGTCAAGGAACAGAATCCTGAAGCTTTGAGATTTCCCATTCTTTTGATGGGTTTTGGATTTACTTGGAGCCTGTTAACACCTTTCTTTTTGCTTAGTTCTCCCTTCTGGAATGGGAGTGTCTATTCCATGTATTTTGGAAATAGATAATTTGTTTGATTCCATGGGATCAAGGCAGGGGTTAATTTGCCTCAGGTGTGCTTTCAGTCTCATCCATATCTGATTCAGATGTGACTCTGGACTTGGAAATTTTGACTTGGTGCTGGAATTAAGACTTTGGTGCTATTAGGATAAATGTATGTATTTTCCATGTGAGAAAGACATGAGTTTAAGAGGGCAAATACTATGGTTTGAATGCATCTTCCAAATTTCATGTGTTGAAAACTTAATCCCCAAATTCATATGTTAGTGGTATGTGGAGGTAGGACTTCTGGGACATAACTGGGTCACGAGCTCTATTCATGAATGGGTTAGTCTATCCATTGATTAATGGATTAATTGGTAATTGAGAGAATTTTCTCCAGCATGCTTTCTGTCTCACCATGTGGTGCTCTCTACCATGTTGTAATGCATCAAGAAGGCCCTTGCCAGATGCTGTGCCATTACTGGTGTCATGTTCTTGAACCTCTCAACTACTAGAACTATGAGCAAAGTAAATTTATACTTATAGTCACCATGATATACATCTGATGTCCTGAACTTATCAATATTATAAACTGAAGATTTATACC